>NIPM01000480.1:101588-137310 GCA_002738285.1 Holacanthella duospinosa | reverse complement strand
ATTATAATGATGGTAAGGAGACACGTTAACTTTCACTGGTATACGAGAGTAGACTCATGCGAGAGGCATGAGATAATACCTATACTTGTGTTGGTATTATAGCACTGAACTATAAAAGGGAATGATGATAATGAAATGACGTATACCTTAGATAGGTATGGTAGTCTGCATAGTGTAAGTAGTATTACATATGAGATGTGGAAACTGAGTGTAATGTAGATTAATTGAATCACTGATACTCAATAGAGAAATGTGTAGTGAAGCAAAAGAGTACAGGTTACACTACACACTGTTCAAGAAAATTTTCTATGTCNTGTAGTGAAGCAAAAGAGTACAGGTTACACTACACACTGTTCAAGAAAATTTTCTAAGTCCTGATAAAAATCAATAATGTATGTTGGTGAAATTGTTACCCCTAGAGATGAAGTGAAGGCTATAAATAGTTGGGAAGCACGCACTAATAAATATGCGTACAGAAAAGGGTGTGATAGTTAGTACGATTTTATAACTGGCATTAAGAAGAGCCGAGTGTGAATATCTTGTGGATTTGAAACAGTACGAGTGAGAAATTAAGGAAAATGGCCAACCTACCGTCACCTAATTTAACTCTGGAAGCATGGTTAGAATCGCTAGGAGTTGCTGACAGGACGTAAGATCATATAGTTCTTTATAGAAAGAATATATTAATTATATATATAATTTATTTATTAGGAGTGTACCACAAATAAAAATTGCGTTAAAAGAAGAATTCACGGTTGCTAAACTAAAGGATCGGGGCGCACAACCGAGGACCTGGAATGACTTCTATATTAGGGAAGCTGTGCGAGAATTACTAGAAGAATATCAGTACATAGACAATATGTGCTGGGTTATTGTAGAGGGCTTAATTTTTAGTGAAGAAATGGAAGGGAAGATTTGTCTTCACCGTTGGTTAAATGAAGTGTGTCTGCTAAAAAATTTACCTGAATCAATGGTAGAATTAATTTTAGATCGGAACGACGATGTGGAGAATTTAAAAATCTATTGTGATGTATTATCGACTACTCTCATTAATCATCCCCATATTTTAGATAAATATGACAGGATGAACCTCGAGGCACATTTTTTAGTGTTGCTGACTAAAAAGGGTATTGTCATGTAGAATATTCAAAAATTGTTTAAAGTAAAATGTATATTTATTATGTTTCGTTTCGTTTTGAATAGAACCTGTAATTCATATTATGTTGAATTAAAATGAATTGGATGTGGCCATGGCGGAACGTGTCTTCAGGAAAAATGTAGTCGGAGTAGTCGGGTGTAGTTGTATAAAAAATTTGTGTTTTTGTACTTCAACTGTAAAAATTTGAAAGATAGAATATAAATAAAACCAAAATTAAATTCTCAGAACCAATGTTGATACAATCGTTGATTAGGAAGAATAGAATTATTATATATCATTTACTAGATCAAAATAATATTGGTCAACTAAGACCGATGAAGATGCATAGGTGGACTAGTATAGGTGTTGCATAATGTTGGTGGCGTTATGACCAAGTTACATTGTACCTGACGTATGGTAATAATAAAATTAGAAGCAAAGGAAGAATTAATTTTATAAGTAAGAAAGTAGATGAAGGGGAAAAGACAAAAAAAAATTTTTTTAGTGGTGCAAATATCACAAGTAGAAAATATTATCAGATATCTCCAGCATGTGTGGGTTGGGTGTATGTATACCCCATGCGTGTAAAAGGAAAGAACCGGAAATAGGACTGTAACAAATAATGGTAAAAAAAAATTTGGAAAAGTTTCGGTTCGGTGCTGAATTTCTTGCGTGTTATTTCTTATCACAAGTTGAATATCTCGCAAGCTATTTCAACATGTGGAGTTGGAGTGTATTAATACACTTTTCGTGTCGAAGGGGAAGAAAACTGAAATGAGATTGTAACCAAACTTAATATGTATGTGGAAAAAATGATATTGAGAATTATAGGTTATAGTTTTGTTTCTTAAATTTGTATAATTTTTTTTTGTGTAGGTAAACAGCGGGTTATTTACTGTAGGGATCTACTGTTTTAGTTGCATACTTTTACTTAATGAATGTTTTACACTCTCGTATGTAGAAGCGCATAGGAATGTCCTAATTCTAATCAATAGGTGAAAATATACTCAGGATTACAATGGCATATGTGAAAGACATGTCGTTGATTAAAATTAATAATTTTAACAAAGGCAACGAAATTCTGAAATTTGAAGAAATGCTCTGAATTTATGTTAACTTGGTGAAATTATGTGATTTTAAACTATTTTAGGTACTGAGAAGTATGGATACCATGGGTTTGAAATAACGTAGATAATGATAACCTTAATGTTTGATGCTTGATTGATATTATTATTTAAAGGAATAAATGAAGATAATAATTATAAAAATTACTATTGATAACAATAATTACAATTTTTTTTTTCAATAAGCGAATCCTGCTTCTGTAATTGGTTAATTGTGGTGTACGAGGGGAGGAGTTACGCACTTCTCCTTCACTTTTCTGTAAAGGTTTTGAATAGTGAAAATTCATTAATGTGTAAATGTGCAATGTGTAACTTCGTGAGTATTTCCATACCCCAAAAAATTTTCTCCGAAATATGCGAATATATACACTTAGGTGCAATAAGAGAATGAAAATATTACACTGAGAGTTTTTTTCTTTTCCAAAAAAATTAATGTTGGGGACACTCTTAATTGAAGGAAAGTGAATTAAGTTCTCGTAGGTACGATTTTCAGAAACTTAAAGAGTTCATCTTACAGTTAAGAATCGGGTATAGTGACTCCGGATATGATAGAATTACGGCTATAGTCAACCACACCGTCCGATCCCCACCAAGGGAATTGAAGAGTATGTGTCAAATACAGTAATCCCTTTGTATAAGAGATTTGTTCCGGACACAAAGAATCCCGATCCTATAAACAGTCGGTCTTATATTTGACACTTTAATTAGATCTAAAGGGTTTTATGTTTCTTATATTTGAAGGTTTTACCTGGGCAAGTTAGTGTTATAGTGTTCGTAAGATTAACCAAAGTTTTTAAAGTTAGCTCTAGAGCCAAGAATGTTTTTTTTTNAGTTAGTGTTATAGTGTTCGTAAGATTAACCAAAGTTTTTAAAGTTAGCTCTAGAGCCAAGAATGTTTTTTTTTATGATAGTCTTAAATGAAGAAATTACTATAGTCTGGTCTTAATTAACTCGGGTTCTACTGAACCCNTTTTTTTTTATGATAGTCTTAAATGAAGAAATTACTATAGTCTGGTCTTAATTAACTCGGGTTCTACTGAACCCCCAGTCCCAGTGAACCAATCCCATCTGTCCCGTGAGTTGATCCGTCCTATTACAGTGAAGACATGGAATATTCATGAATTCCGCAATGAATTATTCTTCACTCTTCTACACTCGTCTATGCGACTAACCTTGATGGAACCGAGTATGAGCTTCAATTAACCCACTGGAGGTGAAAATTCCAATCCATTAAAACATCTTAGCTGGTACTTAAAGAACTCTATATGGTAAGAAATTGGTATAACCTGTCGCTGTGGTTTGACACAAATCTGACCAGAATCAGTAACGAGTAAACAACTAACTGTAACAATTTTCCACTTCCGTAAAACTTTAAAATTTTTACGACAAGACCTGAATAATAGGGCCGGTCAATGTGAGGTCTGTAAACTCACAACTCCGCAAGTTCACAAAGTTTGCAAAGTTACAAGCGAGAAATTTTGCGGGAAACAAATGCCAGCCTCCTCATTGGTCCTTAACTTTACAAAGCCTTTGTAAACTTTACAATTCCTCTGTAAACCTTACAAACCAAAGGGGCATGTTTTTAGTTTACAAAATAGAAAAGTTTTTGATTTGCTTCTTTTTTTTTTCTTTACAGGTGAGTCATTCAGAGTAAACAATTAATTAGTGATACACAGCTTGAGTCAGCTGTTAAGTATCTTAGTAACCATAGTTTTGATGGTTTTCCAAAGGGCCAGGCATCAGTAACGTGCAGCAGTATTTACAAAAAGTAACACGAACTAGGTTACAATTTCCCACTCACTTTGCAACTTTGCAACTTTACAAATATGAACTACGCATGTGCGAGTTTTGCAAACTTAGAACAAACCAACCTCGCAAAACTCCGCTGATACAACTCAACTATTTCATGTTGGAAGCTGTTATAACCGTTCTACACTGTATGACGGATATAATGAAATGTAGAAAGAGGGGAAAAGGTTTATTTTTAAGTTTTAATACTTAACATGTGGTTACTGAAAAGTAAAACTAAAGAAAGATGAGGTTAAACATGCGAAAGTAAGTGTAGAGTAGAGAGAAAAAAAAGGAAGGGGAGAAAAAAAAATTTTTTGTAGTTGAATTTTTAATAGTTTGTACGTGTGTGGTAAGGGAGGAAAGTGGAAATAGAACTGTGGAACGGTAATATTGGAAGAGACAAAATAACGTGGAGAAGTTTTGGTTCGGATTTTGGGAAAGTGTTTTTTTTTNGGAACGGTAATATTGGAAGAGACAAAATAACGTGGAGAAGTTTTGGTTCGGATTTTGGGAAAGTGTTTTTTTTTTGTTTATACAGAGCGAAATTTCGGTACTGCAAAAAAAATGAGTTTTTCTGAATAAAAATTTGTAGGGTTTTTTATTTATTTATTTATTATATTTTTTTTTTGCTTTTTAAATATTAAGTACTTGTTTACAGGTGTTGACGTTAAATAAATGAAATTTTTTGCTTACATTTATGGATCCCAACAAGTTGTGTTTTCCACTTTAACCCCTGGTCGAACGTCTTGGTGCTACCAGTGTTGTGATATTGTTATCCTCGTGTTGTAGTCGGTGGTGAAGACAGCAGAGTGCACAATGGAACGAACGGGTGACCCTCCCAGAGGTCACTAGGGTTATTTAGTAATAAATAGAACTTGGTAGGATTTTCGTGAATCAATTCGGATTTATTCAACTGTTGATGACAGAGTGGAGTGGAGAGAGAGGATGATAACCTTTTTGGGACTCTTCTCTTTTTCTAATTTCGTGTTCCTCTTATAGCTTTCGCTAAAGAGGTTTCTCCGGGCCGGAAGAACTACGCTCCCATTGCGGATTGGTTAAAACCAACACGCAATGCGAAGCTACCATCCTCCCGACCCAGATACGCACGTGGAGATATCATTGATCTCCGCGTGGTATCTTTGTTTAGTGCTTCTCTCCCTGGTAACCGAGCCAGGGAGAGAATGACCCTAATATTAGTTTTATTTTGCTGTTTTTCCTGGGCCCGAAGGACATTGCCCTCATCGCGGATTGGTTAAAACCAATCCGCAATGCGGGCCCGATGTCCTTCTGACCCAGTTACGCACATGGAGACACCGTCGGTCTCCATGGTGTTTATTTGTTGGCTATTTCCCTCCCGAGTTACCGAGCTCGGGAAGGAATAGGCATAACAGAGTATAGAGTTATTGGAGTTGATAGGTCTGTGTAGTAGACATTTGGGAGGTAAGTGAATTGCCCGATGCGAGAGGCGCTTGACTCGGTTTCTTGCCTCTTCATCTATGAGGAGCTTGGGAAGAACTCTTTGGACAGATACTGTCGTGCCTTTTAGGCTTTTGCTATTCTTCAGAATCCAATCTCGTTCTGCTTGAGTTTGAACTTTTAATATTATTGGTCTAGGACGAGGTCGCAAGTGATACACCGATTATCTTTTATATCCTGATCAACATTTCTACTCAACGCCAAAAGATTTACAAAAATTAAAATTCTAATTTTTCAGCTTAAGGGTCAAAAGGGTCCTCATTCCCGACAAGGCGGTCAGGAGAGAATCCATCTCCCGCATATTATACCAAATAACTTTTCTATGGAACAAGTTTTCTGTAATGACCCCTTTAGGTCACAGGTCAACATCAACATTCCAATTCAAAAGTTACTAAATACTAAACTGTATAATTTGCTTAGTTATTATTTATATGAAGAAGAGTTTTTACTAAGCATTTACTCCAATCCAAAATGCTAAGCTGAGCAGCAAGAATTGGTCCCTGAGTACGTCGGAGAACATTTATATTGATTCAATATTTTTAATGAAATTCCGCATTCTAAAGAAACCGGGGGGGCGGAGGGTTGTAGGTGGTGTATAGATTGGGGAAGGCGTACAAATACATGTATACATATGCATTGCGGATCTGACAGGGAAAGGGGCGTTGTGGGAATGGAGACTGCGTGTAGAGGGCGGGAGTGAAGGATAGGAATGCGGTAAGTGCGCTTTATTAAGCCTGCGGTGGGGATGCCGTGTATCCAGGGTGGCGGTATGAAAATGTTGTGAATACATTATCCGGCAAAAATGCCGGATAGTATACCCAGAAAATATGCCGGATAGTATATCCGGAAAATATACCGGATAGCTTATCCGCCAAAAATGCCGGATAGTATACCCAGAAAATATGCCGAATAACATATCCGGCAAATATGCCGGATATCAAATATCCAAAGTTATTGTTTGCCGGATATCGGATATCCAGCATATTGAGAATTATTTTTATCAAAACAACACGCATTTTGACTCATTTCAAGCGGACGTGCTAGTCGGTTCTTATAACACTTCAATACATATAATATATACTGCAATATATTAAATATAATAAAATTAATGATTTATTTTTCAGTATTTCTGAAAAATTTTATGCAGAAAATTATCTAAACGGATAACTAAAAGTATCCGGTATCCGGCTCAGATTTATGCGCCGGATGTTTAGTTGCTGGATATCTTCAACATGCCTAATAAATATATATACTTCCATATACATAAATACGTATAAACATACTTATAAATATGTACATACATATTCAAACATAAATATATATACATTTATATATACATATATTTACATATATAGTTGCATATTTATATACATTCAAATANCGTATAAACATACTTATAAATATGTACATACATATGCAAACATAAATATATATACATTTATATATACATATATTTACATATATAGTTGCATATTTATATACATTCAAATACAAGCATAAATACATAGATATATACATACACATACATATTTATACATCTATACGGATCTATAAACTAATTTGTATGCTTATTACTATTGATTTATTTGGCAACGAACTACAGCAATTGCCATGGAAACTGCGTGTACCTTTAAAGCCACACAGACTGGAGTTTCATGCGCATAAATTTACCAGTACTTCTAGAGTTAAGTAGAAGTTACGACAATCAGAGCAAAAAGTCAAACTCTTAAACTTTGGCGTCACAATCGGAACATTGAACTCAACACTGTTCCCTTCAAAAATTATAAATGAAATAATTTAAGCGATAATTAGGATATGTATATGGTTTTATGAAATGTTCTGCAAACCTTCGAAATTCTTGCTCACAGATTTTGACCCAATGGATATTCTGTTCATTTGGTAGAAGTAATCCACCGCGAAAAAAAAGTTCGAACAATTAAAGTCAACATGAATCGCATTCATTGATTCTGTACGTCCACTTCGTCCCATATCCCATAAATTCCCTTATTTTTCCATATGATTTGCCAAGCAACGTAACCGGCTAAGGAACGCATATAGTCTAGATCACTAGTAGTCAATTCAACAGAAAAAGGCATTTGAAATCGAATTTTGGTGTAGGCTGGATTGCATGAGTAGTAATTAAACTACGGGGTGACGGGTTATTTTCATTTAACCCGTTGCCCAGTAGGCTGTTTTGAGACACCCCCCTCCTCCTCCTCACTTCTATCCCTAGATAGTTCTTTAGTCCACAACCTTCAAAAGTGTATATCTTTCAAATATACATTATGTAAATCTAGTGTAGCATTGGTTGTTTGTTAGTAGCGAACCACACTCAATAGAGAATGGACAATTTCTATGTACATCTGCAAAGTGATTCGTCTCCAGCATTTTTCCCAACTAATACTATATCAAACTTTCGAAATCAATTGTCTATACCGCTTAATTTAGACAGCAGTTCTTATGAAGTTGCTTTGTCTGAATGTACTTATACGTATAAACAGCCGTATATTCAAAAAAAATACTCAGATTTTAGAAATTTTTGAATATGGTGATTTGCATAAGATAATACTTCCGTCATACTTGGAGAATTTAGAAATTGAATATCCTCTAGACAAAACAAATTACTATGGAAATGGTGTAAGTTTGTTGATTCTTTGCGTATCAAGGAAGACATGTTTCCCAACGTAACAAACCCGGAAATACTAAAAAACTCTGAGTCAGTAATAGTAAAATTGGCGGTGATACCTTTATACACCACAAGAGCTACCACTAGTGTAGCAGACCTTATGCATAAACTAAATATGGAAATGCAGAGATATTATCCAGGATTTAAAGTACAAGTTCGAGGTGGTGAATGGTATATAGATACTGCAGAACGTGAGGAACCTCCTGATATAAGGAGATTAGTTATAATGCCACAAGCAGCAAAATATATATCGCAAACAAGAATTAAAAATCGAGATACAGATACAATTCAAGAAAAACCTGAGGAAGATTGCGATATAGAACCACCTCCTATTGAATCATTAATGTTATTCCCAACATACTTTGTTCGCTCAGGCGATAAAGCACGTTCTGAAAAAGACTTTGTGACAGTTCCACCTGGGACAATACTTTTTAAAGTTCCAGTTTATGATCAGTTTGTCAGCGTTGGAGAGTCTATTAAAGAAGTGAAGTCAGCTGAGAAAAGTCTGACGACGATTTCAGCTAATATATTTTTTGAATCTATAAAGACAAAATCTAAAATTGAAGATGTGAAGCATCGGTATATGAAGGAAGGGAAATCATTTTCAAAAACACTGGTTTAAGTAGAATTTAAAAATACATTTCTGAAAGTAGACAGAGATGTGCATAATATTACGGATTTGCTCCAGTTTATCAATCAAAATGTTACTTTCTTGAATTTACAAATTCAAGATAATTTTGTCTTAATGACATACGTAGAATCGGTACAGCATAAAAAATATGTGGTTTTGAATCCTAGAATGCTAGCCGTTCTTGCATTGTTTGATCTTAAAGTTGTAAGTGACAATTCTCTTCTGGGTGGGTTTACACATCAATTTAACTATGGACAAACTAGGATGTTTGTGTATGCTAATGTTGTCAAACCCCAGTATATTGGTAATCAAATAGCTCCAATACTTCGTATTATGAACTACACTGGAACAGATGGAATAATAACAACTCAAGAATTCACATATTTGCAGTATCTCCCACTGTCTACTAATTATATTGATTACATTCATAGGTATATAAGAAGTGAAACTGGGGATCATCTGCCATTGTTAATTGGAACATTCCAAGCTACACTACATTTTAGGAGAAAGAAGTTATAATATGTATAACAACGATGAAGTTGAACGTTTTTACAGACTCTTCAGTCCGCAGTATGGAAGTGGATTAACAGAACATCTCGTTTTCTATAAACCAAAAATGATCCAAACCAGGGTTTGGATCATTTTTTGCAAGTTTGGGACAAAAATAGCTGCCCTTTGCAAAAAAGTTTATTTTTCCAGCTGCAAAAGCTGCACTGAAGAATATTGCGGTTGACGTACTTGAAAATAATAGAAATGTTATGGATAGTGTCAAAGACAATACAGCTGATGCATTAAAAGGAGTTGGAAGACAATTAGTAGATCAGTCTGAAAGTGGAATTCACCGCAAGAGTATCAAACAGAAGGAAAAAACTAAAGTAGGTAAAACAAAACGAAGAAGAGTTATTACAAAATCAAAAAAAAATCAACAAAAATAATAGAAAATCAAAAAAATAAAAAGAAAGAAACATTCATCTTTTTTTGACTAAAATGTCTCGAAAATCAAAAACAGTGTATTGACTTTGTAAGGAGTGAGACAGCAATATTTGAAGAACCTGGATATGATATAACAATTCAATCTACGTCAATTTGTGAATCTCATCCAATAAATTTTGTATCAGACAGAACAGCACCAATAACTTTTTTTATTCAAGGAAATGAAACTCAATATCTTGACTGTGCAGAGTCAAAAATTTACATACGCGGTAAACTCACTCGAGAAGATGGTACAGCATTGCCTAAAGTAACAGATGTAACAGTATTAAATTATGCACCTATAAATAATTTTTTGCATAGTATGATCGACAAAGTTGTGTCTACTTGAATGAAATGGAAATAATAAGCAAATGTAGTTACTATCCGTACAGATCCTATATCGAAAACTTTTTGGGTTACTCTAAGAATTATGTTAAAAGTATTGGTGAGGCATCAATATTTACTAAAACTGAATCCGAAACAAGTACTAAAGATCCTGGTTGGGTTAAGGGAAAAAATATGGTGGATGAAAGCAAAGTATTTGAGATGGCTGGAAGACTACAAACTAAATTGTTTACTCAACCCAGATATCTAACACCTGGAATAGATGTAAGAATTCAGCTACACGTTCGAATGATTTATTTTGTATCCAGTGTGAAGGAACTGCAGCTTAGAACGTAAAATTTCAAATAATGGAAGCTAAACTTTTAGTGAGAAAACATGCTCTCTTACCATCAATCCAACTTGCACATTTGAAAAATTTGGAAGCTGGGAATCCAGTAGTATATCCAAATCGTCTTGTAGATATGAAAACATATGCACTCCCAACAGGAACACTTCAAAATACAAATGAAAATTTGATATCGGGACATCTCCCAGAACGATTGTTGTTGATTGGTACCAAGTACTAACTTGCATGGGTCCTACACAACAAATCCTTTATTTTTTGGCGATCATGGTCTCACACATATTAGTGTTAAAGTGAATGGAGAGGGAGTCACAGAGCAATCAATAGATTTTGATATCGCTGAAGGTAGATCAGTATTGACTTACCTGTCACTGTTTGAAAATTTGAGAATTGATAATTGCGATACTGGAGTCGACATCAAATTCAACGAATTCAAAAATGGTAAAATTTTCTATGTCTTCAACTTGAGGCAAATCAGAGATAGTTTTACAATTCCAAAATTTGGTAACGTTGCTATTAATCTACGTTTCAAACAACACTCACCAGCTCAACCGACGTTCTAGTATATGCTGATTACCAATCGGTGTTATATATAAATGCAGATAAAAAAATATATTTTAAAGATTTTTCAAAGGAATCATGAATACACAAAAAATTTATAATTGTCTCGCACCTTTGGTAAGATGGAAGAATGGTCAATGTGAAGTTATTCCATGTGACCATTTATTACAACTCAAGATTGTAAGATATCCGCTGGTACTTTGCGTTAATGACCAAAGTAGCCTGGAAGAAGGATCGGTGTGTTTGTAAAGAGACATGGTGCAGAAATAGAATTTTTTGTAGTTATGGAATAGGAATAATGGATTATTCTCCATACTTTCAACAATTTGTAAAACTGTTAAATGCTTCAGTCTTAGAAAATACATTATGTATTCAAGGACCAAATTCAAATAAGTGTGGACATTATGTAATATTCTTTATGTATAAAAGACTCAACTCACGTCCAATGTCTTCTATATATTGTATATTTACAAAAGATTTTGTTCGAAATGATAAAATTGTTAGTAATTTTGTTAAAAAATTATTTATTAAGAAAAAATTTAAATATGATACAACAAAGAAATTGGTTTATCAGTGTTGTATTTGTAAAAAATAAATTATTTAATATTAGTCCAACGCGTATTTCTACCTCGTTTTAATTTTTGAATTTTTCCAATTGGTGATGAGTTTTCGCTTTGTGTATGCAAAGCAGAGAGAGTAGTCCTTATAAAAACGTTTGATTTGGCTGGGAATTGCATAATTTTTTCGAGAACTTTGTCCATGCCTCCAATTAATTGTGGTGGTTTATTTGTAGCAAGTTCCAATGCGACTTGTTCATACTCGGTACCTGGAATTACTCTTCCGTCAATAATAATTTCTCCTTCGTTATTTGTAACAATATTCAATGATTTATCCAATATTCCAGCGATGCGACTACCTTTAAGCTTTTTTACAATTCTGTTGAATGGATTAGTATCAAAGTTGTTCATAGAAGTCATTGTTTCCAAGTATTCATTTTTATTTTTGGAAATTCCGTAGGTATGTTTTTTACCAGAACGGGTGTATTTTTTATATTTCTCTGCTTTGATGCCAGGTTCCTTGCCAGTTCTTGATACAATAAGATTTTTAAATCATCTGATATATCTTGATGCAAAATTGCTTCTTTATTTTTCTGAATCAAAGATGAATGCTCGGGTTCTATTGTAAGTATGCTCTGGAACAAGTCTCATTCAATTAGCCATTTTAATTTAATAGTTGGCTTGCAATGAATGCTAGAACGGGTGGTAGCAATGTAGGGAAAAACCCTCCCTTTTGTAACAATCGTTTCTTTTTTGTTTGGCCGGAAGGATTTCTGAAAGCGAGTTTTTCAAGTATATTTTTGTATGGTCTCAATTTTTTAAGAACACAATGTTTTATGGGAACGTTTTTGTTACATGTTTCTTAATGTTACAACATTGAGAATGGATTCATTAGCTTTCCGCTTAGCAGGTGTAGATTTACTGATAGTTCGTAAGAACTCCACATTCTTTTTAATGCGTTTGGTCATGGTAGTCGGAACATGTGGACTAAACTAACTAAACTAGCAAAAGCATAGTCAATACATTATATAAAAAGAAATTAGTTAAATAAACATTAGTCGAACACTCAGCATGGGCGATGTTATAGTGGAAGCATATTTAGATACTCGAAATCCACGATGCTATTCAGGAGCTTATAACTTTTTCAAGGTAAATAAATTCACAGGATTCAAAAATGTTCAAGGGATTTTAATAAGGTCGAAGGGTTATGCACTGCATCATCCTTCAAATAAAAGAATACCGCGAAGATTCGTATATACCTCTGCACCATATGATCAATTTGGAATGGGTAAGGTAAAAAAGTTTGAATGAGAATAACTTATTGGTAATAAATTCTTCTCGTAGACCTCATTGACATTCAGAAATATAAAAAATCAAACTATCAGAAAGGATATATATTAGCGGTGTTAGATCCGTTTACAAAAATGGGTTGGCTAGAACCTGTTCGACGGAAAACATGTGTTGAAGTTCGTGATTCACTAGATAAAATCATTTCGCGATCAGGAGGTAAATGCCTTAGACTACAAAGTGACTCTGGAACAGAATTTATGGGAAAGCAAATGAAAAAATATTGTACGGATAATAATATTCAACAGTTTGTTACNGACTCTGGAACAGAATTTATGGGAAAGCAAATGAAAAAATATTGTACGGATAATAATATTCAACAGTTTGTTACGAATAGTCCAATCAAAATGTCTTATATTGAGAGATTTATAAGAACAATTAGACAAAGAATCGAACGTTATATGACAAAGAAAAATACAAAACGATTTATACATATAATTTTAGACTTTGAAAAGGCATATCAGAATTCATTTCACCGAAGTATTCAGAGAACACGAGCATCAGTAACTCCAGATGTAGTATCAGATGTATGGAAACGATTGTACATGAGCAAGAAATTTAAAAGAAATAAAAAAGTATATCCAATTGGGACAAAAGTCTTTGCAAAACGTTTAAAGCAAACATTTGAAAAAGGATATGCAACAAACTTTGACTCTGAAATATACGAAATTGTTGAAATATTAAACACATTCCCTGTTACTTATCGTATATGCAATTCAAAGGGTATATTACCTAGCTGTTACTACCATCAGGAATTAGTAGAGAATTGTGATTAGTTGAGAATGTGTCTCATAGATTGGGTTCGTATAAACCTCAAAATTCAAAAGCTGTTCTGTTGTCATAACTGCGTATGTATAGTGGATGATCCTATAGTAAATATAAAAGAATGGAAGAATCAAACAAGAGTAGAAATGGGAAATTTCATACGAAAAATTAGTATCAGACAAAATCAACTAAGTAATTTGATTGAACAANCAAGAGTAGAAATGGGAAATTTCATACGAAAAATTAGTATCAGACAAAATCAACTAAGTAATTTGATTGAACAACTGAAAAAAAATGAGAATTCACTAGAACCAAAGTAATTTGAAATATGATAGACAAAGCTTTTGAAATGAATTAGCACAATTAAGACAAGTTACATAAGTACAATATATTTCTTTGAAAAGTAAATAAACAAAATGCTGTAATTGTATAAACATTAGTCTAAACGTCTTCGTTGAGTAGGAGGAATGTAATTTTCATTAACCATCTCAGTTATAAATTGTGCAACATTTTGCATTTCTGCTGCAGCGAATCAATTTTTGAACCAAAAACGACATAATTGCTTCATTAGTCTAGGAACATCGTGCTCCATAATNAATGAAAAAAAATGAGAATTCACTAGAACCAAAGTAATTTGAAATATGATAGACAAAGCTTTTGAAATAAATTAGCACAATTAAGACAAGTTACATATGTACAATATATTTCTTTGAAAAGTAAATAAACAAAATGCTGTAATTGTATAAACATTAGTCTAAACGTCTTCGTTGAGTAGGAGGAATGTAATTTTCATTAACCATCTCAGTTATAAATTGTGCAACATTTTGCATTTCTGCTGCAGCGAATCAATTTTTGAACCAAAAACGACATAATTGCTTCATTAGTCTAGGAACATCGTGCTCCATAATAAAATTAACATAGAGTTCTTGTCCATTGCTGGAGACTCTAGGTTTTCTGTAAGATATAATTGATAAATTTTCGTACTACAAAATCATATTATTATTATTACCTTTTCATATTCACCATCGCTGATCCGGAATCATTTTTTGAAAACCAACATTTCAATCTATGGTCTTCATAATCTAAGGTATTTAGTCTTCGACTTGGTCCTGGTTGATTCGATACACTATTTGAGCCTGGTTGATTCGTTGTTTCAGGTTGATTTGTAACTTTGATTGAAGTTATGGGAGGTTCTGTTCGATTCTGAACTGCAGTTGTAGTTATAGGATTTTCTCAAATGTTTGTCAGAGCAAGTGTTGCTATGTCGGGTTGTATTACTGGCACCTTAGCATTCTCACTAACAATGTCATGGTCAAAGTAAATGCTCGCAGGTGTCCAGATCCATCTTTCCTCATTTCTTGCTATAATTCTATTGTATTGAAACAGTGTAATATTGTAAGTTGGAATTATTCCTAACCCAACTAAACTATCTCCAAGTCCCTTGTAACGAATATATGTGAATGGATCTAGAAAAAAAAATAATAAATAAATAAATAAATAAATTAATTAATTAATTAAGAAAAGTTAAAATTTCTAAGGTAAAGTTGGATTTATACCTTGCATGATACCTTGCATGAGAGGATTATCTGGAGAAAAATCATCCAATAAATCCGAAGCATAAAGCTTCATTAACATCCATTTTGATACTCCTGTTGGCTCACAAGGTCCATGAGTGCATTCTAAAGTGTACGGAATCCAATTGTGTGGTCTCCAGTCCACTCTACTAAAAACGGCTCTATTATTGTTATCCATAGCACTCTCAATCTGTCTACCATAAGTAAACACAAAGCCACAACAGTTTTTAGGCAGTACACCCTGTCTGTAACGAGGTTGAGAATCGGTGTCAGTATCAGTTGGCCGTACATTTTCTATTCCACGAGGTCGAAGTAATTCAATTTGACTGGCAGTGATTAGCCTTTCCGCCACAACACAACAAAGGAAATAATCGTATTCGCTTGATAAATTACAAGGAGCGTGAATACATATATTGTGTATGGAATCCTTGTCTCTGGATCATAATCACGAAATGGAATTAGTCCTAATTTCAAACTGTTTGAAGGTTTCTTAACAAGCCTATAGCCTGGACACCCATGTAAGCGTGTCGTAGCAAATTTCATGGACTTAAACAGATTAATAAATTTTTCCTGAAGGCGTAGTTCAATATCGACCTCTTCCTGCCTTTTGCTTTCTAGTATTCTGTCATCTTCGTCCGAATCGTAAGAAGGGTTAGACGTAATTTCTGCAGAACTCAAATCAGTGTTTGAAGCCATGTTGTTAGTGTTTGAGTTTCTAATAAGATAGAAGACTTGTAGTTAGATGTGAAGATAGAAGATTGGATAAATCTAAAGGAAATGAATCTTGGTTTTATACCCAAAAACTGACCTCATTCTAAATTTGAACAATGAATCAAAGATAGTTGTCCTCAATTTTTCCATTGTATACCCAAAAAATACTTGACCTCAATCTAACTTTAAACTATAAAACGTTTTTCAAACTTTCTATAGTATAGAACAATGGATTAAATCAACCAAAAATAGTTGTTTATTGACCTCAGCCAATTTTTCAACCTTAAAACGTATTTTTCGAAAGTAGAAATCTATTTATATATAGTTTTTCTTCCTATAAATATCAAACTTTTACTCACAAAATTTTTATTCTGAAAAGTATGTCTGGAAGCATTGCATACGACGAAACTGGTACTGAGAGGCAAGAAATTACTGGAAGACAAAAAATTATATCCAAAGAAAAAATTCATATATCTTTCTTTGTTATATTTTCTCTATTCATATACATTGTGGTTGGAATTTGGGCAATTCAAATTTTACAAGATTCTGAACAGGCAATAATAAAATTGGAAACACTAGTGGAAAAAATTACAAAAAATAACGGTGGTTGATTGAGCCAAACAATGGAACCCATGGATGAGTATAATTCGTGCCCTGACTCCATAAATGATCCTTATACGTTCCCTAACTCGCCGCTAATTGATGATGAGACCTGGGCCGAAATATTTCCTGAAGGGATGGTCACAAAATTTACTTATTATGATACACTGACACCAAAAGATGTCCCAGTGGTACAAGTAAAAGAGCGTAAAAAACAAAAAATGGAAAAGACAGCTTTTTATGCTGCTGAAAAAAGAATGGTACAGGAACATAAGAGAATCGAACGAGAGTATTTGAAGAATAAAAATAAAGAGGAAGCAATTTTGAATAAAAAATTAAGGATTGACGCAAAGTTATCGCAGCTCGAATTATGTAAAGAAGCAAATATGGAAGTGGTAACTGAACAAGATGCCATTAAAAAACATGCTTGGCAAACAAAAATTAATGCTTTGAAGAATAAAATGGAGCAACTTTTGGGAGAAAAAAAGGGTGACTGCCACCCGCCGCCCGCCCGCTCTACGACCCATGGGGTCGTACATATGCCCATAAGACAGTCTTATCGCGAGTAACGCGATAGATATCACACTATGTGCAATAGGGAATATCGCCTGCGATAGAAATATTGCGCTATGCGCGATAGAAAGTTGTGCTAATCTGTTTTTTCTTCCACAGAAGATGCTTTCTCGGAAGTTGCTGCCGTATTTAATGCTTGTTGGAAACAGAAAATGAATGGATTTGTCCTCTGCTTGGAACAGGATTCTAAGAAAATTCTTATACCACACTTGAATGCTCTACAAATGTTTAAAAAATCATATCTTGGAAATATTTTAGTTTTTAAACTTGAATAAAAAAGTATATATTAGGTCATTGAACCACATTTTGTTTTAGTTTATTTTTGTGATGGAGTGTGAAACGATTGATTTTGATTATCGGCTAATTACACCGTTTACAATGACAATTTCGGGAAGTTTTCAAAGCGGAAAAAGTACTTTGACGAGTAAGATCTTAGAAAAACGTTACGAGTTGTTTGATACGCCAATTGACAAAGTTACATACTGTTACTTTTAGTATCAAGATAAATTTTTTAATGACTTGAAATCCAAAATACATTCAATTGATTTTTATAAGGGTCTCCCGGAGGATTTTACGGATCCATTAGATACTCCACAACTATTTGTTTTAGACGATTTACTAGCAGAAATTTGTAAATCAAAAAGTATAGGAAATCTATTTACAAGAACTTCCCATCATAGAAATATTAGTGTGATATTTCTCACACAGTCCTTTTTTGAAAAAGCATTAAGAATTCTAACCACAAATTGCAAGTATCTAATTTTAATGAAAAATGTTCGAGATTCTACCCAGGCTTATTGTCTTGGTCGACAGTTAAACGGAGGAAAAAAGAATTTAACATTTGAAACTGCATACCAAGATGTTTTGAAGAAACCATATTCACATTTATTTATCGATTTAAATTTGCAACAAGATGACAGATTTAGAATTCGAATTGGCATATTTCCCAAAGATTGTATAGTTTACTCAAACTAACTATAAAAATTCTTAATATCAACATGGTTAAATGCTAGTGTATTTACATTATCTGAAAGAATAAAACGTTTTATATCAAATCCGTTGATGGCTTTTTTTGTTGATTCTATTGTATATAATTTATGCTTGAAACTTCGGATAGATTTACTTGTAACATGTGTCTGAATCGGATTCTCGATTGCATTCACATAATCATCAAATGTACAATCACGATCCAAAGCTCGTTTCAGGATTCCTTTTCCCTTCTTTTTGAACTCAACACTGTTAACATTTAGTCCTGTCACAGAATCAATTTCGTCTTTCACATATATCAGAGCATACAATTTAGGTTTATTTAAACAAGCATGAGTTAAAAAGCACTTTGCATATTCATCCTTCATTGTTCCTAGTTTCTTTTTATTTTTAAGACTGTGATACTGACCAAAATAAGGATGATTATCATCATAGCAGCTCATATCAAAAATTTCTCTTTCATTATCTTTGCAGTCCTGATAAAAATTTTCTGTTTTGATGAGCATCAACAATGAGTCAGTGTCAGTATACACGAGGTCAAGATTTGGATATTTAGTGAGAAAATAGTCATAGAACCACTGAAACATTATAAGCTTGCTAATTTCCAGACAAGCCGCTCCAACAGCAATTGGCCGATCCAATGTAACTGCCAACTTCTTCAGTTGAATTATAACCAAGTCTTTGTGAACAATATTTACACTACGTATTGTGGGTTTTGAGTTATATTTCAACGCCATCTCACGTCCCATAAATGAGTCTGACGTTCACACGATTCCTTTTTGCTTCAATCATTTTACCAAAGGTAGCACAATTACAGAGTTTCCAGATCAAATCTTCCATTTTTGAAGTAGCAGTTTTTCGCATCATGGCATTAAATTCCATAAATTTTTTAAGCCAGTCAGACTAGATAAATTTTACTCCCGCGTGAATTTTTGTCACCTTACATCCGAGTTTAATTCAATATTTCAAAAGTCTATAGTGACAAACGTAATTTTGTCGAATATAGAAAGCTGCTATGAGACGTTCAGTTTTGAAAGCATTCATATCGACTTCTATTTGTTCACCAAAATCCATCATATGCGTAGAAATTTCTTCAGAATTTATAAGTCTTCGGTATGGCATGGGTGGATACCTATAAAAAAAGTCAAATAAATTATATTTGAATCAACCAATTTAAAATTACTCACTTATTTAACTTGTCGTGAAGGTCTGTCGGTATTTCAGCATCAATTTTGACAAAATAACGAACATATCCATTATCTTCAATATTTTCAAAAAATTCTTTAGGATTTAGACTCATTCTTTTGAGTTCCTCATGTCCAACCATTAGGAAATCTCGTTCAGGAAGTTTAGAAATCATCACAGTACCTAAAACGGAATCAATTTTACTGACTATTTATTATAGTAGATGGAGGGGAAAAAAATTTACCATATAAGTTTGTTATATCCATCATTACTAAATATGTTGTATCTGCATTGGGATCATAAACTGGTATAAATGGATTATTTGCTTTGGCTGTACGTATATTCCCAACAGAAACCAGTCCGCCACGAATTCCCTCTTCAAATATCAAGTATGTGTTTGGACAACAAATGTATTCAAGTTCAACTTGTGTGAATTTAAGACAAGCGTCATAGATGAAAATTGGTAAACTAAAATAATGGCAAACGTCTAGTCCAAACGCCTTGTACATTACATTTCGTAATTTAATAAAACTATCAGCAAGAAGAGCTGTGTCCGATAAGCAGTAGGTGTTTGTAAATTCACCCATATTCGAAATTCCAAACTCTCGCCATACAGTTTTTGCTAATTCATAGTCTTTTTGGCTAATATCATCCCCTGTTAAGTCATTCTTAAAGACTTGGATAGGAGGAAGCTCTGTGAGTTTATATTTGTCTACGCTGTCCATAAAAGAATAACAAAATACTCCCTTGCGATAGAGCAAATGAATTTTTTCTTCATATCCTTGGAATACTTGACGTGTGATTCTGAAATCTTGCTCAATCAATGTTTTGGTTAATTCACCTAAGTTACAATTGAAAAATGCGTAGCTGTCAATAAATTTGAGTGTAATTCTATTTCGTTTCATAAAAATAGCATTAAATTTTTCAGTGGAGTTTGGAATAACTGTCACGGCGTCTAGAAAGTCTTTCTGTAGTGCTTCCATAATAAGTTTGCTGTCATAATTCTTGAATCCGTGAAACACATATACAAACTCATTAGATTTCTGAACAGCTTTCATATTACATTGTGCATGTGCTAATCCAATAAAGGTTGGACTACCTGTTTTACAAAAAACAATTATCAAAAATTATTTTGTGATATATTTGAAATAATATTTACCATCTGTTATGCTATGATTGTGGTGTCTATGCAAATCTGTTTCACTACTCTCAAACTTTCTCGAGCAGATACAACATGATGTAATATTTCCAGTTAGTGTTTCTTCATCAGCCTGAGTAAGTACCATTGTAGTGCTGGCTATCACATCGTTGTGTTTTATTTTTTTAGAAAGTATTTCGGCATGTTCGAAAAGTTCCATTACCATTTTGTGCGCAACATTTTCACTTTGATCTTGAGCATAGTATGTGTGTTCAATGTATACATTATCTTTATTGTCAACACCAACATAGCTAAATGAGCCTGGACTATGAACATTGAGCTTTTTCGTTTTTGATTTCTGTTGTATTTGACATTCTGGTTGATCCAATTGAACAAAATTACTTTCCATATGACAAAAAAAGACATATGGATATCGAATACATCTGAAATTTTAAGAAAATTGTTCAAATAAGTTTTGCAAATTTAGGATTATTGTTTACCTTTCAAATTTTTCAAATTTCAGAAACATTTTAGTTGGAAAATTCGTCTTTTGACATCCTCTTGCAGCGCAAACTTCCTTGTGAGAATCATAAGTCCAAACACTAAACGCCTGCAGGCAGAATCTACAAATTTCTGTGGCTGAGTAACCCCCGACACGAAATAAAAGACCACGCAAATTGTGGATGTATAGAAAGTGATTCTGTTGTTCTCCCAAATATATTAACAAATCAATTCTAATTTGTTGATCCTCTTTGCAGGTGTAAAGAGTATAACATTTGTTTCGAAAATTTTCAAGAAGATTGTCATCTCGATATCTTCTTGAAATAGAAGATTTGATGCTGTTAGTAGTATTATGTTCCGTATTCACGACAGAATCAATGGTGTCATCGACAGAGGTTCTAACTCTAATCTGTTTGGGTAGATTCAAAGTGTAATTTGAGTCGAATGCAATTACACACAAACCAACTTGTGTGTTTTGAAATTCAAAACGTTTAATCTGAGATATACTGAAGGGAAACTTAATTCCAGTCCAATCAAGCGATGAATTTTCAAAAAAAGCTTCATAGTAAGCTATGCTTTGAAGGATTTTATTTTTGGCTTTAGCTAACCGAGGAAATGGTGGTCTAAAGGCAGAATGTAAATGTACAGCTCGTTTGAAACATAAACCATCGTTTCCAGGAACATCATACAGATTACACATTTTTCTTTTCAAAAGTTCTGGATATGGTTCAATATTATTTTCGCCACTAAAGTTTTCATACTCTGCAATCGTAATGTGCAAGTCGACGACTGTTACAAATTGAAAAAATGATGCCATATTGGTATAGCTTTCTATTCTACTTTTGAATTCTATCAGAGACTTGGTGTGCACAAATGAAAAATCAATTTCATCGTTAATAGCAAACAAGAAAGAATTAAATGTTGGAAAACTTAAAGTTTTCTGACCGTCTGCGTTAGTCTTTTCAAAATGTAAGCTTGCAATAAATTGGATTTTGAAATTCGTTAATAACGCTAGCTCCTCCCTCATTAACTGAATCAGAGAACGTTTCATGCCACAAAAAACTTGATTGATTGTAATAGGATATTCATTTGCCATATTAACTTTGTACTCCTTATATGTGTTATCTACGGCAGATTGACTATAATCTATAGTCAAATCATTTGATCCAGTTCCCTCTCCTGTTTGATTTAATATTTGAAACTTTTGATAGTAGTCAATGTGTATAGTTGACAGATGGTGCTGCAGTGTAGCAACAGAACTAAAATTCAAGTTACAGAAAGGGCAAAATCTATCACGAAAATGTGTGGCTGTTATCACATCTTCAGAATCACTACTGAAATATCTGGTTTCATCCGAATCATAATCAATATCTTCGTCTTCACTGGATGAATAATTCACCAATCGCCTATTCATTGTTCTGCATCATGAGAATTGAGAAAATTAGAAATCATTTACAATATGGAACAACTTTTGTAGGAATCATTTTGTACTTTGTGGGAAAAGGAGAAAAAATTTGACCTGTGACCTAAAGGGTTGACCGTGTAGAAAAATGTTATTGGGAATAGTTATTACATTTACAATATGGAACAACTTTTGTAGAGATCATTTTGTACCTTATGGGAGAAGGAGAAGAAATTTGACCTGTGACCTAAAGGGTTGACCGTGTAGAAAAATATCATTGGGAATAGTTATTACATTTGCAATATGGAACAACATTTGTAGAGGTCATTTTGTACCTTATGAGTGAAGAGAAAGAAATTTGACCTGTGACCTAACGTGGTGACCGTATAGAAAAATTTTGTTGGAAAAAAAATCTTCGCTTACTATATAGAACAACTTTTGTAGAGGTCATTTTGTACCTTAAGAGGGAACAAAAAACAAGGTAAAAGAAATTTGACCTGTGACCTAAAGTGATGACCGTATAGAATAATTTTGTTGGGAAAAAAACCTGCGCTTANATAATTCTGTTGGGAAAAAAACCTGCGCTTACTAAATAGAACAACTTTTGTATAGATCATTTTGTACCTTAAGAGGGAACAGAAAACAAGGTAAAAAAAATTTGACCTGTCACCAAATGTGATGACCGCATAGAAACAAATCATAAAAGAAAAAATCTGCGCTTCCAATATAGAACAACTTTTGTAGAGATCATTTTGTACCTTAAAAGGGAACGAAAAACAATGTAAAAGAAATTTGACCTGTGACCTAAAGGGATGACCGTATAGAAAAATGTTGTTGGGAAAAAAATCTTCGCTTCTAATATAGAACAACTTTTGTAGAGGTCATTTTTCACCTTAAGAGAGAACGAAAAACAAGGTAAAAGAAATTTAATATTCCATGTATGCAATCTAAAAATAGATAAATTTTTTTGTTTCTAAACAATTAAGCGTCGTAGATAAATTCTGAGACCACGAGCGGTAATTTTTTTTGATGAAGAATTCAAAAATCCAATAAAAAAATTTACATAAAAATTCAATAATTTAATTCTTATATTTACTTTTCTTATTGTTCACAATAGCTGTAGCTTGTGTTCAAGAGGTGAACCAAATTTTATTTCAAAATAACTTCTTAAAAGCGTTGTTCTTTGTTTGCATTCTGTTTATATACTGAACTATTATTTCTAAAATATATTTTCAACGATTAACACAGTTATTTGATTTCTAAACGTTTCATTAACTAGGTCAATTACAGTAAAAATCTTTAAAGATTATTAAGAAATGAAAGAATATGGAGCAATTACGGGACTTAAAGCACTTAGAAATACCGGAACCTTCGTCCAGTTCTGTCCCTTCGTTTATTTAGAGAAGAAGAGAATGTGAGGTAATAACGGAACTTAAAGCACTTAAAAGTACCAGACTCTTCCTTTGACCTTTCGTTCACTTCTGTCTTTTTGTTTAGCACTTTCAAGTACTTCAGTTTTATTTTTAGTAGAAAGACAACAGTAGCAAGTTCTGTTATTCCTACTATATATATTATCATTTTCTTCCTAAGATCATTCAGTTTCTGTTTTTAAATTATCAAGCAAAAAATAAATAAATAAGTTAACTTCTTCAATCAACATGTCTGCAACCACCATTTCCCAACCTATCATCGTAACAATTCAGGAGCAGCCTCACTATATTGTGAGCGTTGCTAACTTACAAACATTGATTGATATGCTTGTTGAACTTCGCCAAGCCGTTTCAACTAAGGTAAGCTTTATTATTAAATTTATTACTAAAATTATTTACATTATATTATTTATTTTATATTATTTTTATTTATTTATTTATTTATTTTATTTTAATATTATTATTTTTTTTTTCTTCTTTACGATTCAACTATTGCTAGCCAGGAGGCTACCATCCTTCATCAGAATCTGGTAACACAGATAGATGAAGAAATGAAAGCTAGTCTATCCCAACTTGCTGTTGTTCAAGGTAAATTTTTATTTTTTAACAATTAATTTTATAAATAATAAATAATGTATACTTTTTTTCGTTCTTTTAGATTTTTTGATGCAGGTTATGAATACCAAAATTGGTCAACTAGAAGCAGAAATATCTGCTAAGGATGACTTAAACCAAAATATTCATGATCAGCTTTCTACTAGCTGACACCAGACACCAACAATAAACCATGCTCGCTAATGGTAAAATATTTTTTTTTGTTGTCTAATTCATAATCTTTTTCTTTTTTCTTTTTTAGCTGAAATTTTAAAACTCAAACACAGTATGTGTGAGAGGTCTAAAAGCACTTCTCTTGAAGAAACAACTTCCGAGAAAATCTGGAAGGAAACCGAAGCCAATCAAACGGCTTAACCTCAATAACCTAATTTATTTTCTTTATTTTCTTTTTTATTCAATTTTATTCTGACATTTGTTTTAATTAAATTTAAATTTATTTTATGTGTATATTTTAAGTTAAAACATTGAGTTTAATAAATAATGCTTTTAAAATTTATTGTCTATAGAACGATCTGGAGGGAGGGGCGTGACCCAAAACGCGCTACTGGGCAACGGGTTATCCGAAAATAACCCGTCACCCCGTAGTTTAATTACTACTTTATGGTTTAAATTCATATTGTTATTTGTCATTAATTGCGAGCTCAAGTAAGAAACATCAGATTCGTCAAATTAGTTTTAGCTGGACGTCTTAACCTGCATCCCAACAGAACAAGTCGCAAACGATATCAAAATTCAGGAGAAGTTGGATTTGAATATAAGCCATTAAATGATCGAATAACTGAAAAGAAACTTTCCAAAAAATCTTGATTGACTCTGCTGGTCAAAATATATGAAACATTGAATTCTGTTTTGAAAGCAATCCAAACAGAAAATTAATGGAAACTAGGAAGCCAATTTGAAAGTGAAGCAGTGCTCGTTTTATGTTTTTAAGTGTTTTGGTGCGAAATCTGAGGTTTTCGACGAGATTCCTCAGATTGACAAAGATGTGTGTTGCTCGGATATATGAATTCCGTACCCGCAAATTAGGCAATTTTTCTGATTTACTTTCTTTTTTGAGTCAAAAGTATCAAACCCAAATTCTGAAAAATTTTGAAATTTCTGGTTTTTCAGGCATAAGTTTTATGGCCAATACCTAACTATGATGGGTTAGGAGTTGCAAGGCAGGAGCAACTCTCATCGTTTCTGCACCTTTTATATCCAGTAGCTTATTTGTCAATTTTAGGCAGAGCTTAGAGTTCGTTGCCGCTCTTTGAAATCATGTGTTCCGAAATTTCCCTGCAAATTAAGATTCCATTCTTCAGGATTACTCCGTCGTCAATAAGGTGGTTTCGAATATTCTTCATCTGATGAGGAATGTCCGCGAACAAGTGGATCTTTTGAGTTTGAATTATTTGGTTCAAAATCGTATGATTTTCCGTTGTAATCTCAAATTTTTTCCAAAGCCCTCTATTCTCACCTCCAAGATTGCTTACAATTGCACAAATTATGTACGCAGCATCAGTCACAGCGGCAATAATCCATAACAAAAGTTCTTTTTTTATACTTTCATCAAAGTTGAAATAGATTAGTTGTTTCCATGAAGAACAGAGACCCCTTAATTTTGTTTGGCTCTGATGCAATAAATTTAAACATATTTAGTATATAGTACCTGAACCTTTGAATGTGATTCTACCAAGTCAAAAGTCGGGTCACGGACAAAACGCGAGTCTAAATTAATTTCATCAAACATAAGGACACAAATCTTGTAAAAATTTTGTCGCCCAATTAAACTCTGCTTCATTATTTTAACGACGTCTGACAGAAGTTCTTGAGAGCATATGAAATTCCTTGTTCAACATCGGATAGTGCCAACAGCAGGCAGTGGTATTTTCCAAACTAATAGTGCAGTTTGATATGCTTTTGAGCTGACATTGCTTATGGTTAGTGGTTTCACGATGTCCTTTGTTTTCCATCTACCCTTTTTCCAGTGATTTTTTTCATTTGTTGATTTGAAAATACTTGGTTAAGTTTTTCTGAAGCCTGTGGCATCTTTACTGATTTCAATTTCCGATGTTTTCTGAAATTTTTCAACTTCTGCTTTGGGAAAAAAAACTTTCCGTTTGAAAAGGTATATTTCCAATTTTGCTTTGTTACTAACGCATCTTTATAAGAATCAGTTGAATCTGAAATTCAAAACAAGGAAATATATTATGTAATCCTATCAATGTGCGCCAGATAATAGCTGAGATAGCGCGAAATTAAAAACTCCATTTAATATTGGCAAAAAAAATGACTCGAATAAGTACCCATGCAGTAGAATTCAAAGTTACCGTGCGTTATTAAACCCGACGTATGATTGCTGGGTTCTGCGTTAGTCTATTGTTCAGCAATTTTTTCTATAATAATTGAATTAATTATTAGTACTTGGTGTATATTTGTTCAAGATTAAAAAAAAATTAACAAATATTTTCAGCACATTGCCTTTCCGTTCTTTTCTGTTCATTCTTAAATTCCTTTCAGAATTTGAATAAGCACTTGACTCATGCTTTCGGAATATGAATACTGACCGATATGTTTTTAGGTCTACGTTAGTAGGCAGGTTGAGGAGTTCATGTTCCAGGTCCCGCTTATAATCACTATCCAGAAAGTTTTCCGAACAGATTGCTGCATTTGTTGAATTAAAAAATTTTTGTTTACACTGGAAGTCCAGAGTTTGCGAATGCTTTGTTTGGTTGGAAATTTGTGAAGAATTACGCTGGTTTTTGCCTTAGATCTTTCACCGTTGCTACATTCGGTCACAGCATACACAAACGGCATTAAGTTTTATTGTAATTACTTAAATTAAGATATTGCGAAGCGAAATTAGTCAGGCAAACACTGGTATTTAATTAGAACCCTTAATTCAGGAGTTTGAGTTCTTTCAATGTTTGTCCCATTAGTGACGTCACAGAATCAGGAGAATCTCATTTTTCTTTCTCCATTAGCGACTGTCTCTCCTTGGGTAGACATCGTATGATTGGCTGGTTTGCTTCAAACAAAAATTTTCATTGGGGATTGTGAATACCCGGATTGCGCCCACTGATTTTCTACCTAAAAAAATGAACGATTTTATGTTACTAAATCCGTTCCTTAGTAAGTACCAATTCGGTTGTCGACCAGGTTACCCCACTGAACTAACTATGTTATCTGTTATGGATAGAGTTAAGAAACACAAGTCTAATGGTAACATATGTGCTTTAATTAGTTTTGATTTAAGAAACGCTTTCCCTTCTGTCCATAAAGAAAAAGTGTTAGTTAAACTTAGAGAAAAATACAGAATTTCTGATTTTTGGTTACGCAATTATTTAAATTCTAGATCGCAATTTGTTGACTTACAAGGAACTTATTCCAGTGTATGTAATGTATTGATTGGACTTACTCAAGGAAGTGTTTTAGGACCTTCTTTTTTTACTTTCTATATAAATGATTTACCTAATATATTGGAAAAAGTGAATTTGAAATATTTGTTGATGATACCAATTTATTATTTTTTGGCAATTTAAACCAAATGGAAGTGTTAAAAATGATATCAACGAGGACATGAAAAATTTTTGCACATGGGTGGATGAAAATTCCCTACAACTTAATTATGACAAAACAAAATTATTACTATTCGGAAGTTCGAATACACTAAAAAATGTCTTAAATTTCGATTTTAATTTTAATAATGTTCTTGTTACTCCAGAAAAATCATTAAAATGTTTAGGCCTAATTATTGATTCGACAATGTCCTGGAAGTGCCATATAAATAACCTAGTTAGAAATTGTTATTTCAGGATTTATAGCTTTTATAAAATATAAGACAAGATTCCTTTCGAATATAAGGTAATCTTAGCTAACAGTATGGTAATGTCAATTATTAGGTATATGTCATGTTTATGTAGTACAGCTAAAAAAAAGAATCTAAAAAAAATTGAACGAGTAATTAGAACTTTGGGCAGGTTCGTAATGACGAAATCCAAATACGATAGCATCTTACCATCAATATTGGATAGTTTACAATGGCTACTACCTTTTCAAATTCATAAGTACAGCATTTTATGCACATTCTACAAACTTATGAATGTTAAACACATTGACTTTTTTAGTGACTATTTTGTTTTAAACTCAACAAAACATAAATACAACACAAGGTCTTCACATGACTTTGTTACTAATGATTATCATCCTTGTAATAATATTGACTTTCTAACATTTCATGTGTTAGCAATAAATTATTGGAACACTATTCCTGTTTTAATTAAAATGAAAACTAGTTTTAATGGTTTCAAAAGTGCACTTAAAAATTTTTTGATGAATGAGCAAAGAATCTGACACTAAGTTTAAATAATCGTAATTATAGCATGTATTATTATTAATATTTACGTTTAAATTTTTTTCTACTAAAATTCCATTTAGAATTTAATTATAACTTTGATTATTTTAAGTTTAGTTACGATATAATTAATTATTTTAATTTGAGTATAAACGTAAGATACATTATAAGCGGGTTTATAGTAATAATACAAAAAACACTAATATATTAGCAAACTATCTGTGATTTTAACTTTTATATATATTTTGGAAGTTTATTTGATTTATTGGCTTTTGCCAAATCAAGAGAGAGGGACTTTATCTGGAAATCCTGCAGACTTACTTTTCGATATTTCTGCTGCCTCGAACCAGACCCCGCTCTTTTTACGTGCACGTGTAGACAACCTTTTCAGGCGTCTGGTAGTGTAAATCTACTACTCATACTTTACCTATTTTACATGAAAGGGGGTGAGCTATTGACATTTATCTTACTCTGTTGGGAAACCTTATCTTTGAATATCATGGCATGGCTCCAGACTCCTAATCACGAAGATACAGGCAGTCTGGCTCCATTTCTTGTCAAAGTGCTTAAGGACTGTAAAACCAATCGAAACAGATCTTGTACCAGTGCTAAATTGTTATTCTAGCTCAAGGAATGGCACAGATCCNGTAAAACCAATAGAAACAGATCTTGTACCAGTGCTAAATTGTTATTCTAGCTCAAGGAATGGCACAGATCCAAGACCTGTAACCGTAGCACACTCTGTAAGGTATCCACTATCCTATTCTAGAACGATGGACCTCTTACAGAATAAGAGGATTAACAACCTAATAGAAGACCGAGTAGGCATGTTGGTGAATTTACCGAAGGTGGAGGTGAATGTGGAATCGTGAAGACGAATTAATAAGGTGAACGGCAATTAAGGATTGAATTAGAAACTTATTGAATTGTGATTACTTGTCGGTACTTTATTGTACCGAGACCCTGTCTTAATAACTAAATTACTTAAGCGCTTAGATGTGGCGCTTGCCGCTATCGCGCCTTACGCGGGTACCCTCTACTTAATAACTAATGTGCTGTGGTGGTGCCGGCGTTGACTGTCGGATTGACCTTGGGTGACTTGTGGTGACCTGAGGTTGCTTGATGATATGTAAAGGTACAATGGGCCGTCTATGTTGTCGTCCGTGTGATGACAATATAGTATGGTGAGAAGAGACTTGAGTGTCCGGGTTACCAGTGGTTCCGTCACTCTGGATAATAAGAAAAAACAATTCTAATTAGTAATTATAATCAAGTGAATTAGAGCTCGATCGGACTTTTGACTTGCCGTCTCGCTCTCCATTCTACTCTGATTTTCTTCGCCTTAGTTCCTCTTGTTGCTCGCTGCTGCTGCTGTCTCTGTCTGCAGGTTTAGCGGGTGGCGGGAGTCTTTTGAATTTGAATGTAGTTTTAGTATTTCCGTTCGTGGTCTTACTAAATATTACTAATCCTAACTACCTAACCTATTACATATATGTCCATTCCTTATATCATCCCCCCTTTTTAAAAGCTTACAATCACTTTAGTTATTTGTAAGTGGGAATTACATGATTATTTGTGGATTTGCGGTCTAGTAAGAGTGTCACAAGTATCCATGTACTTGTTTGAATTGTTTTTCTTGACCTTAAATTGTAGGAGTGGGATTGGTCACTCGTAATTTCTGGCCTATCTGTGTATTTACATTTTGTATTATGATTTTGGTCTAATGACAGTAATTCTGGTCTTTCTATGTACCTTTTCAAGTTTGCGATGTTGTGAATACTTATGTCTGATACATTTTGTGTATCTTGAATTTCATATACTAATTTAGAGAGAATTTTGGTTACTGTATAGGGTCCTGACCATTTGTAGGCGAACTTTTTTATGAATTTTATACTTTTATCTGAGAGTGGATGTGTTTTGAGTAGTACTAAATCTCCTACTGTGAATTCTAAATGTTTCCTACGTTTGTTGTAGTACTTATTTTGACTTTGGCTAGCTTTTTCCATATTACTTCTAGCTATTTCGTATACTTTTCAGAGCTTGTCTATTAGTGAATTTTTGTGGTTGACCCATCAGTCAAATGAGTCATTTGTATGGTCGTCTAAGAGAATATCGAATTGTGTCTTAATCTCCCTTCCTAGATTTAACATTGACGGGCTAAATCCTGTTGAATCACTAACCGCTGTGCGTAATGCCATGGCTACTTCTGGAAGATTTTCGTCCCATTTTGAGTGGCGTTTACCTACATATGCGCGAATTATGGAGNGTGCCATGGCTACTTCTGGAAGATTTTCGTCCCATTTTGAGTGGCGTTTACCTACATATGCGCGAATTATGGAGATTATATTTCTATTTACCCTCTCAGTAATATTAGACTGTGGATGGTAAGTTGTTGTAAATCTTTGCTTTATGTTCCATCTTTTACATAAGTTTTTTATTATGCTGGAAATGAATTGACTACCATTGTCTGATAATAAACTAGATGGTCTACCCCATCGCGAGAATACTTCATCTTCTAGCTTTTTCGCTATTGATTGAGAATTAGCTTCCCTGAGAGGAAAAATTTCTACCCATTTTGTGAAATGGTCTGTGACTACTAATAAATATTGATTCTGTCTAGGTGTTTNGAGAGGAAAAATTTCTACCCATTTTGTGAAATGGTCTGTGACTACTAATAAATATTGATTCTGTCTAGGTGTTTTTGGAAGTGGACCTATCAAATCTGTGGCTAATATGTCCCATGGACCTTTTGTTGTTATGCTTTTNCTAGGTGTTTTTGGAAGTGGACCTATCAAATCTGTGGCTAATATGTCCCATGGACCTTTTGTTGTTATGCTTTTGAGAAGACCTGATGGTTTTGTGTTAGGATTTTTGGTTTTCTGACATGTGTCACAAGAATTTATGAATTTATAAATATCTTCATGCATTCCTGGCCAATATANGAGAGGAAATATTTCTACCCATTTTGTGAAATGGTCTGTGACTACTAATAAATATTGATTCTGTCTAGGTGTTTCTGGAAGTGGACCTATCAAATCTGTGGCTAATATGTCCCATGGACCTTTTGTTGTTATGCTTTTAAGAAGACCTNTTGGAAGTGGACCTATCAAATCTGTGGCTAATATGTCCCATGGACCTTTTGTTGTTATGCTTTTAAGAAGACCTGATGGTTTTGTGTTAGGGTTTTTGGTTTTCTGACATGTGTCACAAGAATTTATGAATTTATAAATATCTTCATGCATTCCTGGCCAATATACTCTACGAAGTATTCTGTATAAGGTCTTTCTGAATCCCATATGTCCTGAATCTATTCTATCGTGGAAATAACTGATAACTTGCTGTCTAAGTGAGATTGGGATATANTCTTTCTGAATCCCATATGTCCTGAATCTATTCTATCGTGGAAATAACTGATAACTTGTTGTCTAAGTGAGATTGGGATATATGGAAGTTTTCCACTATACTTGCCGCGCTTGTAGAGAACTTCGTCGTCGACTACGAAATCCTGTCCGAGATCGGTTTGCAAGGCTTGAACTTCGATATCTGTCTTTTGAATTTCCTTTAGTCTTTCTAAAGTTATTTCTGTGGTAAGTGCTAAGAATAGTTGTGGTATTTTATCGTGAATTTGGGTATCTAGATTGTCGCGTAATGAGTCTACTTCCGCGCTATTATCTATGGGAGCTCGTGAGAGTGCGTCTGCTACGACATTTAGACGTCCTGGACAATGTGAGATTAGTGGTTGGAAGTCTTGGATTCTAAGTGCCCATCTCATGAATTTACTGTTTATGGAGCGCATTGAATTTAACCATGTGAGGGCTTTATTGTCTGTTTCGAGAATGAATTCTACACCGTCTATGTATTGTTCGAATTTCTTTAATGCGTAAAGTATAGCGCAACATTCTCTTTCGCATGCGTGGTAATTTCTTTCTGTTGTGGATAGTGATCTACTTGCAAATGCTATAGGTCTTTCCTTGTTATCAAATTTTTGTGACAAGACTGCAGCTATGCCTATATCTGATGCATCTGTTCGTATTGTGAATTTTTGTTTGAAATCTGGGAATGCTAACGTGACTTCATTCGCTAATTTAGATTTTAGTTCCTGAAATGCGTTTTCCTGTGAATTATTCCATGTGAATTTAGCAGATTTTTTTAATAATTCGGTTAGCGGATTGCTAATATCTGAGAATTTGGGAATGAACTGTCTATACCAGCTACACATGCCTAAGAATCGTCTTAATTCTTTGACATTTGTAGGTTGTGGTAGATTGAGAACTGCCAATGTTTTGTCTGGATTTTTGTGGATGCCTTCTGGTGAAATGGTGAAACCTAAATAATCTAATGTTGTTTTTCCGAATTGACATTTCTCTGCATTGACGGTTAATCCTGCCTTTTGTAATTGTGAGAATATGAAGTGGAGATGTTCTAAATGAACTTGCCAATTTTTTGAATAAACTATTATGTCGTCGATATATCCATCTGCAAATATTCCTCTAGCTTTACATAGAATCCTATTTACTAATCTTTGAAATATTGATGGTCCTACCTTAATTCCGAATGGCATGCGTGTAAATTCGTATTTGCCTTCGTGACATATGAATGCTGTGTATTTAGAGCTTTCTTTATCCATTGCAATCTGCCAATAGCCTTTTTTTAAGTCTATTACAGATAAAATTTTTGCTTGGCCTAAATTGTGGAAAAGATTATCTATGCGTGGCAATGGGTAAGGGTCGCTTTGAAGTACTGCATTGATCTTCCTTAAGTCAAGTGTGAATCTCCATGACTGACCTTGATCTTTAGTGTGCATGTATACTGGTGAAGCCCATTCTGATGTAGAATGTCTTAATACTCCTAGTTCCAGCATTTCCTGAATGTTTTGAGATATGAGTTGTCTTTTTGCGTGACTGCCTGGGTATGGACGTTGAGTTATGGGTATATTAGTTTTTGGTTTAAGTATGCATTCAACTACTTTAGTTAACCCTAATTTACCTGAGAATAAATATGGGAACTGTGATATTAGTGAATTTAGATTATTGGTTTGTTGACTATTTATTCCTTGCAGTGTGCAACAATTATTTGTATTAGCAAATTTCTGAAAAGTTTTTCCTGAATGTGAGTCTAGTGTGAATGTCCCTGCAGTGTAGTCTGCGATTACGTGATTATTAGTGAGAAAATCTAATCCTAAAATGATATTGAAGGGTGGCGTACTTAGAATATGAAATTTTTGGGAGAATGAAGATTTTTCGATTGTCAAGCTAACAAAGCAATATCCTGGTGATATTAATTTACTTGAATCTCCTATGACCATTTCTGTCTTTTGATTTATTATGTGAATACCTAACTTTTCTGCTAACTGCTTAGACATATGTGAAAGAGTGGCTAATGAATCGAAATATGCTTTATGAGTTGAATTTTTGATGCTAACTAATAAGAATGGAGTCTGTGAGGATGTGTCAGGGGAGTTTAGTGACTCCTGGTAACTCTCCCTTGGTCGTTTCTCTGGTATTCATAGATTGTGACGTTGATGCCTTTCAATGTGAGTTTATCGTGAATTATTTGTGAGATTATGTTCCAATCGCCTTTAGCGAGTCCTATACCTATTTTGGGCATGTGAATCTGTGAATTTGTCCTTAGTGCTTCTAATCCTAACTGTTCTAAGGCCTTAGCTAGGGCGTCGTAATTGATCGGAGTAGTATTATTAGGATGTCCCTGTGCTATCATATTTGCAACTACGAAATTTCTACTGACTGGAATAAACTGTACTTGTCCTAGTTGTATGGGCACAACTAGTTTCTTATATTGTTCTTCTGGTTGTGACCAGCGTCTTGAGACTGCATTAACGAATCCTTTTCCCCAATAACCTTGATCGTTACAAATATGAGCGAGAATGATGGGTGTGTTTCTGCCTGCCTGAGGATATATGGCGTTACCTTTGATGTATGTTATTGAACCTATCTGATTTTGATTCTGATAGTTGATAGTATGATTAATTGGATTTAGTGAATTAGTAGATTGTTGTGCATTGTGTTTGGATACCTTACTATGCTGCAGATTGGTTTTTACTGTCTGAGCCTCACTTTTAAGAACGTTCTGCATTTGTGAATTTTGATAATTTGTGAAATTAGAAGTTTGAGGAATTTGTGAATTTGTAACGAGTGGTTTTGTGAATTGTTGGTATGAATGTGTATTTTTGAACCTATTGTTGTCGGTATGTGAGAATTTTGATAGATCTTTGAAATGTAAATCCCTGCGTGTGTTTTGCGAGAATGATTTTAAGCGTTGGTTGTGTTCAGTAAAATCATCGCTAGCAGTGGCTCTAAATAAAGGTTTGTTCTCTATTCTTCTAACTCGATTTATGGTTTCGACTGTATCCCTTCCTTGTGCTATAAAAGAACTAAGTGTTAGTGCATTTGAATTGCTTAGAGTTATTGCAATTTCAGGGAGACAAGTATTAATGATGCGATCGCGAATAGTGTCGAATCTAGTGTCTGGATCAATTTTGCGATATGCATGAGATATGTCCCATGCATAGGTTTCTAGTGGCTCTGAGAATTTCTGACGTCGTGAGAATAATTCCTGTAAGAGTTTATCTTTAGTCTGACCTGTGGCTGCATAATCTAGAAACTGATATGTAAAGTCTTGCCATTCCCTAACTGATTCTTTAGTTTCTAGCCACCATTTGTAGATGTCTGTTTGAGGATCTAACATTCTGTCTATCATGTGAATTTTTGTTTGTTCATTACATTCCTTAAGTGAGAAGTATGTTTCTACTGATGTAATGAATTCTCGGGCTGTGGATACTTTAGGATCGTACCTAGGAACTTTTATGTCTGGTGCTCTTTCTATGTAGATAATTTGCTTATCCTGAGGTTTTATCTGATATAAGGATGAAGAACTACTCTGCTGTTGATTTATTTGAGATAGACTTAACTGTCTAACT
>NIPM01000480.1:32737-92304 GCA_002738285.1 Holacanthella duospinosa | reverse complement strand
TGAAACAAGGTTTTTACCAGTATTTTAGTTACTTTTGACATTTGCTGGCAAACCAAAAGGGTGAGGATTCAAAATATCATTGAAAAAACTTCACCCCCCATTTGATCATAGGTTAAAAAAAAATTTTTTTTTTCGATTAACTTACCAATTAGGTACTTTTTGAAAATTGTTTATTGAGCTTCATGAATATTTTTTTTTGAACAAATTGAATATTCTTGAAGATGAATGGTTTAACTAATTGGTAATTGGTTTTATTTTTAGATATTCACCATCTCAGTTCAACCTAAAAAATTGTTCATATGGAACTACCCAAGTTCTAATCTTTTCACAAAATTACTGCGAACTTTAAACAGTATTGCCTGACTGATCATTGAAATGCCGCAGAAATTGAAGTTCGAAGTTCATCAAGGGTCTCTGATCTAGGACGATGGAAATTCTAATGATACTTGAGGTAACTCCAGAGTAAAAGTCGCTGCCCAAGCCAAGCGTCCGCTTCTCCCAATCCAACGCTGTGAAAATGTTGCATTGAAAATGTCCATAACAGGTTGCGTTCAATGGATGCTAGCACTATCTTGTTGTAACCATACTTGGGCAAACAAAATCGTTTGTTCCACGCACTTCTGTTGTAGCCAAGGGATAAAGTTATCTTCAAGCTATTGCAGAGAGCGCGCCGAAGTAATATTTTCCTTATCGAGTAAAAATCATAAGACCCCATTATTACGAAAAATTGCTGCCCACATGTTTAGTTTCTCCATCAGTAGGCTTCTCCTTAGCCCAAACTCAAACTTTTCCTCCTTTCCGAATCATTAAGTTTGCTTCATCTGTATTAACAATTTTTTGAAGTAAGTCCGGATCTTGCTGAACCATATCCATCAGCTTCAGAGGCAACTGGGCTCTAGCAACATAATCCGTGTCTTTCAGTTTCTGATGCTTCCCAACTACAAAACTCTTCAGCTCCGATCTTTGTAGCATTCGGAAAATTGACCGCACACTATAGCCAACTTCTCTTCCAAGCTGACGAATGGACAATTCCGAATTATTTTGCAAAATTGCTTCAAGATTTTGGCAATTTTTTGCATTTGTGACAGTCCTAGGCCGCCCACTATGGTGTTTGTCTNTCATCTGTATTAACAATTTTTTGAAGTAAGTCCGGATCTTGCTGAACCATATTCATCAGCTTCAGAGGCAACTGGGCTCTAGCAACATAATCCGTGTCTTTCAGTTTCTGATGCTTCCCAACTACAAAACTCTTCAGCTCCGATCTTTGTAGCATTCGGAAAATTGACCGCACACTATAGCCAACTTCTCTTCCAAGCTGACGAATGGACAATTCCGAATTATTTTGCAAAATTGCTTCAAGATTTTGGCAATTTTTTGCATTTGTGACAGTCCTAGGCCGCCCACTATGGTGTTTGTCTTTTAGCAAATTAAGTTGCTCAAAGTTGCAAATAATGCGGCTCACGGTGTTTCCGTGAATTGACCTCACATGTACCGCTTCAAATTCAACCGCTAATTTTTGTAATCTATGTGGTCCTTCATTGTAGAAGTAATATTTCTCAATGACAAACCTTCTTTCCATTTCCGTAGTTCTCGACTTTGGTGGAGACTCAGCCATGTTTTCCTTAATATTCAAGATTAAATTACCTATGTTTAGGACAATGAAATAAGAAGTTTTAATTGGATTTGATAACTTGAGTTCCGTTAGCGTGTAAACAAGCTTAAAGTCGCTGTGCGACAGATCGGCAGACCTTTCTGCAATATTTCAGGAATAGGTCTTCGAAAGATTCGCAAATTGCTTGCTGCAGCTCCAGCAAGGTCCTAGGTGCACGAGAGTATTAATCTGTCTAATAAAGCCACAGAGCTAAAATTGAAAGGGGTTAAGTCGGGGGAGCGGGCGTACCATGGAATGCCTGCACCTCTACCAATCCACCTCACATCAAATTTCTTGTCTCGCCAGAATCTGACATTTTGGGTGTAGTGAGACGAAGCGCCTGCATCATCCAAAGCTCCGGAACATCATGAGATGCATCAATTGTGGATAAAAAAATAAAGCCAGCATATGAAAGTAAGTTGTTGCGGAAACATTTACCGGATGGAAGAATGGTTTGTACTGTCCTGGAATCTGGTGGAAGAAATAAGGCCCAAATGCCCCTTGAGAAGAAATCCCAGCCCAGACGTAGAGGCTAGCCGACTTCATTTGCACTTCCCTGAGTTCATGAGAGTTAATGAAGCCCCAGATAACCTCATTCCGTCTCTTAACAGTTCCGAATAGGTTGAAACTGGCCTCATTACCCCACCATATTCTGTCAATCAAATTTGAATCTTCCTCGAGCATCCCGGGGAGTGTGTTTGCAAGTGATAACTTGTTGAACATGAAAAATGGCAAGTAAGCTTGCTGAGTTAACCGGAAAGGAGAGTAAAATCATATAACTTTTTTTAAAGTTACATCTGAAGCTCTCTTTCGCACACCCGTAACCTCAGTTTCAGTCTGAAAAGAACAAACCATTGTAATTGAGGTGAAGGAAATGAGGGAGCCAGAAAGATACATAAGCTAAATTAAAAAAAAACTTACATCCGCAGTCCCTTTTCTCTTCTCACTTCCGTCACCTTGATGTCAATCTAAAAAAAAATATACAGAAGATTGAGATTGAGGTGAACGGAGTGAGGGAGGCAGAAGGGTACATAAGCTAACTTTAAAAATCTTACATTTGTAGTCTTCTTTCCTCCTCACTCCCGACACCTCTCTCGCAATCTGAAATAAATAAAAATATTGAAATCGTGGTGAGGGGAGTGAGGAATGGAGAAGGGTACTGCAAGTCTTCAAAATAGTATGTACTTCAAGACATTTTTCTTCTTTTCACTCCCCTCACCTCGGTCTCAGTTTCAAATGAAATAAAAAATTGAGATAGAGATGAGAGGAGTGAGGTAATAGGAAGGGTACTGTAAGTAAGTTAAAAAAAGTTACAGTTGTCACTTCTTTCCTCCTCACCCTCAAAACCTCTCTCGCAGTCTGAAATAATATGAGAGATTGAAAGCATTCAATCTTCAAGTCCCTTCTCTCCTCCTCATTCGGTTTCAGTCTCAACTAAAACAGAAAATTTTGTTCGAGATGAAGATGATGAGGAAGGGAGAAGGGTACTTCAAGTACTTTTAAAATAACATATACTTAAAGTCCCTTCTCTTCTCTTCACTCCCCTCCCTTCGGTCTCAGTCTTAAATGAAACAAAAAATTTTGATCTAGCTGACGGCAGTGAGGAAAGCAGAAGGGTAAACTATTCCATAAAAACTTGCATCTAAAGTCAATTCACTGCCTTCCTCATTCCCAGTCACCTTTGTCGCTATCTGGAAAGTAAAATGATTAAGATCGAGGTGAAGGGAGTGGGGGAGGCAGAGGAGTGTACTTCAATAAAATTATAAACAACTTAATTAATATGATAATTAATAAATTATTTACATTTATTGACTTCTTGCTTCCTTTTATCTTCTACAATTCAATTTCTGCTTGTTGTTTTTTCGAATACAATCTAACTTCATTCCTTCCAACTTTTGAATTTTGCGCTATTTATTTGCTGTCACAATTTTTTTTAGTGAAAGCTACTTTTTACGACCCGAATTAACATGTCGGACCCTGCAATAATGCCAAATTGGCTACTACAGTGATCCACAAGTTCTGAAGACCGCTGGAAGCTAGTTTTGTCCCATGCTCTTTGCTGTTCTTAAAATTGTGTGAAGTATATATTCTAAACAAAAATTTTATTGTCAACTTCTTCACAGTCCCAGATAGATCATTGAAAAGTAGCGTTTGACGTCAAAAAATTAAGTCTCTACGATCTCTAAGGAAGAAGTTATGATTTTTTGAAAGATGAAAATCTGAGACATTTTTTTGAGATTATGTACTAAGTGTTATGAGCATTTACTCGTTCTCCGAATTGAGGAACTCGGAAAACGAGAAAATGGTCAGGGCATGAGGAAGAAGGGATCAATATTTTTTCCTCGTGCGTAACTGGGTCAGGAGTGTGTCTTTCGCATTGCGAAAACGCGTTCTGCGAATCCGAAGCGAGGACAATATCCTTCTGACCCAGTTAAGAGGAAAGAAAAGAAATCTGTAAGAACGAGAGTTTTCTAGATTCTCGGGCCCACAACCCAAAATATTGTAATCCGTCTCTCACGGAAAACTATTTTTGGCTGCGAGCAAATTCGTAAGTCTTTTTCTCTTTCTCCGTCACAACTTCGAATTCTACTTCTTAAGTTCATTTAACTGAAAGTAATAAAACTAATTATTATCTAACAAAAGGGGTTGTCAAACATCGTGAGATTATTTAGTGATTTCAACACTCGAGTGACCTCTGGGGAGGTCAACACCTTCCACTGTGCCCTCTGCTCTACAGTTCCACAGTAAGTACAAGTATTTAAATACAATAGCACTACACACACAGTTAAACAATAACAACAATACACAGTTAGACAAAGACAACAATACTAACAACGACCAAACAACAATCTGTTGTAACAACTGGTAGCAGACGGTCGGTCTGCCGAGTGAAGTCAATCAACAGAAATTAAGATTCTATCGGATCAGAAAAAGGTAAGTAACAAAAACATTATTTATATATAAATATTTTTCTTCACCCTTTCTCAAATTTAAATCAAATATCTGAAGCATAACAATTGGTCAAAAATATTGAATATTATATTTATTTCTAAGTCTGGGCATAATTTTGTCCAATTCAACAAAAATATCCGCAAAAATATTAACGCTATTAATAAAGTTTAACGGGTCATCCAGAAACTCGTTACATGACAATGGAACTCTACTTAAAGTTAGTTCATGAGTAAAGAAATTTTTTAATTCAGCTAACGAGTTGACATTCCCTCCGTTCAGCGTACCCCCGTCCACTTGCCATAGTATATTACTAATTTCATAGTATTCATTGATTATATCAATGATACTATTTTCAAGCAACGGGTCATACCATGACCTAGCTTGACCTCGTAGAATATTCACTGTTGTGAGTGAGTAGGTATATGTCAGAGCCAATTTTATATTGTCTCTCGTCCTACAAATCAAAATCACAAATTTAATTATTTCACATTGGATTATATAAGTGATTTCTTTACAAACTGCCAGTGATTCCAATATTATGCCACCAGTTAATTCTAGTCTTAAACATTCTTGTTAGATCGCCCATTTTGTTCAAATATTGTTAGTTGTTAAACTATACAAACTAGTGTTCTCCATGACTCCGACTCCGGAGTCGGAGACGGAGTCGACTCCTTGACTCCGACTCCGGAGTCACCCGTGGTTTGCCATGAAGTCGGAGTCGATGACTCCGGAGCAGGCATATGCAAACAAGGAGTCGGAGTCAATGACTCCGGAGTCGACTCCACACAATTGGAGTCAGCTCCAAAAAAATGTCATGCGCAGAACTCATATAGCATTACATCACAAACAGAATACACGTATATCAGTAAGGTATGATACACTAAATATTGCAGCTCTGCTGCTATCTATAGGGGCTGCTTTAATTAACAGCTCTTCTTCTTAATATAGTGTAGCTGTAATATATAGTTGCTTTGCTCCTACTTTTAGGAGCATTTTAAAATTTAAATATTTTAAATAATGGAAACATGCCGACGAAGAATCCCACAACTCAAAATTAAAAATTGTTTACTAATTTTTAAGACTAATACGTAAACAAGTGCCGGGACAAATGTCGGCAAGCCTTTCACAAATTAGTTTCAATTCATTGACCTCTTTCATCATAACTTCCTAACTTAATTTACTTTTTTTAGAGACTGTTGTCCTTAATTTGATGACTTTAAATGAATTTTGATTTTTCAAACAGAATTCCCTTGACAACTGCTCCACCTCCACACAAAAAGAACCATGTGCATAATATGTATTTGCGAAATCTAAGTAAATGTGAATTTTGACTCCGGAGTCAGTGCTCCGACTCCGGAGTCACTCCTTATTTTCAAGGAGTCGGAGTCAGTGACTCCGGAGCCACTCCAAAATTTTCTGGGAGTCGGAGTCAGTGACTCCGGAGTCAGTGACTCCGACTCCGGCTAAACCCGGAGTCATGGAGAACACTAATNGGGAGTCGGAGTCAGTGACTCCGGAGTCAGTGACTCCGACTCCGGCTAAACCCGGAGTCATGGAGAACACTAATACAAACCAATGGTACCTTCACAAATGCGTAACACTTTTGCGGGCCAAAAGGCTTAGCATCTGTTTCCTTAATTTTTAACCTTTTCCATCCGGTAATGCTGACTTCAAACTCCTCTTCACGGTAACTCGGATGATCCTCACGATAGAATTTCTGGAAATCCTGTAGTGGAAGCTTTNCTTCAAACTCCTCTTCACGGTAACTCGGATGATCCTCACGATAGAATTTCTGGAAATCCTGTAGTGGAAGCTTTGCGCCGTTAACGCGCATGCACCCACCACTGTCCCGTGACGCTCGCGTTGTCACACTCTGCACTGTCGCNAGCTTTGCGCCGTTAACGCGCATGCACCCACCACTGTCCCGTGACGCTCGCGTTGTCACACTCTGCACTGTCGCAGAACGTGTCTCCTCTCTCGAACCGACGTTTCGAAAGCTTATTCCGCTTTCATTATCAAGGTAGAAATTCGCAANATGTAGGTGAACCTATTGTGCATACTATTGGTCTCAAAGGAACATTAATACCATAAAGTTTTCCGAAAAATGCGCTTTGCGAATTTCTACCTTGATAATGAAAGCGGAATAAGCTTTCGAAACGTCGGTTCGAGAGAGGAGACACGTTCGGCGACAGTGCAGAGTGTGACAACGCGAGCGTCACGGGACAGTGGTGGGTGCATGCGCGTTAACGGCGCGAAGCTTCCACTACAGGATTTCCAGAAATTCTGTCGTGAGGATCATCCGAGTTACCGTGAAGAGGAGTTTGAAATCTGTTTCCTTATTTTCATTTTCATTTCCATGGTGTTATTTTTTATGAAACATCTATTTGTAGTGCAACAACCTTTGATTTTAGTCCCGGTCAATAAGCCGCGCACATTTTAGTAATATTTGGTGAAATTTTTTAGTTTATTTTCAGTGTTAAACTTTTGTTTTAGTGAATCTACGGTGTAAAAACCGCAGACAAATTTTGGTGAACATATTTTTTTGTTGTGTGAATCCACAGTGTAACCGCGTACAAATTCGTTAAAAAAATTTAATTAGTGAATCCACGGTGAAAACNACGGTGTAAAAACCGCAGACAAATTTTGGTGAACATATTTTTTTGTTGTGTGAATCCACAGTGTAACCGCGTACAAATTCGTTAAAAAAATTTAATTAGTGAATCCACGGTGAAAACCGCGGATAATTTCGTGCAACAAATTTTTTTAGTGACTCCACGGTGTAAAAATCGCGGACATTCAAGTGGGAACTTTGTCTCAGTGAAAACCGCGGACAATTTTGTGTAAGTGAATCCACGGTCTAAAAACCGCGGACATTTAAGTAGGAACTTTGTCTCGGTGAAAACCTCGGACAATTTTGTGTAAAAACTTTTTTAGCGAATCCACGGTGTAACAACCGCGGACAAATTGTGTAGAAACTTTATCTCGGTGAAAACCGCGGACAATTTTGTGTAAATTTTTTATAGTAAATCCACGGTGTAACAACCGCGGACAATTTCGTGTAGTGAATCCACGATGTAACACCGCGGATAATTTCATGCAAAATTTGTGTTACGCCGGTATTATGCTTAGTTTTTCTTTTCTACGCATGTCATTCTAATGTTGTCAAGGTGTCCTGCGCAACTTTGTTGACCAATTAGACTTAATTCGGATGTTGATAAAATGAAAATTTTCATTCGCGAATTAATTTTCATTTGTGTGTTGTTCGAATTATCATTCGAATTAAGTGTAATTGAGAAATTTTAAATATTTCAACAACCATAGTTCCCTCTTTCTATCATTCGCAAAGTAGATTGAAGGTCAACTTTTTGAAGAAAGGACCATACTGTGAAGACACTTAAATTATCTTGTATCTAAGTACGTCTACAATTGAGACGGTCCGACGAAGAAGGGGGTATCTCGATTTTTTCATTTTTTGTTTCGTAACTAAGGCGATTTTATTTCTAAATTTAAAAAATACTTACGAATATCGGCAATTTCTACTATTCTCATTCAAAATATTTTCATTCCCTAATGCACAAGATGCCGTACTTTTTTGCTACAAAACTCCTTACATTAGGAAACGAAAATCCTCACATGCGAGTTCGACTGTGAGCGTACAAAATCAGACTTATTCTAACCAACTAGAACCAACTAAACCATGCGTTGTGCGTGCATAAATTTTCACTGACCGACTAAAAAACTTACAAGTAAGGTCATGAACAAGAAAGACCTTTTTGTCCTAATACCTAACACAAACACAAAAACCTCTGTCGTTTAGTTAAATGACTAGCGAAATTAGACTTCAGCATATAAGTGTCTAAAATCTTAATTTTAGCTTTATAAATCTAACTTGGATTACCCGACGACTTTGCTCAGCTGGAACTGGTCGTTCGACCGGTGCAGAAATTGTGACACAATTGATTAAAATTGACGATTGCTCATCATGATCCCCTTTTCGAAACTGTTCAAACAATCCACGTTTTGTTATTGCGTCCAGTATGCATCTGGTTTAGTGCATCGATTGCAGGCTTTTTCTTATTCAACATTCAATTGTGATTAAATTTTCATTTGATGTGTACACACGAAATAATAGGTTTAATACTTGCATCACCCGGGGCATTGACTGGTGGATGAATGATCCAAACCTCTCCAGCTACTTCCTCCACCCACTCTTCACCAGACCTTCGACGTCTTTTTAAGTTTCCATGAGGTTGCTCGTTTGGTTTAAATGGCCTTGATTTCTGGATGTTCAGTATTCGCACATCCGCAGCAGTTAACTTTATGACTGGTTCCATTAATTTGCTAGTCTTACCCTGAATTTACACAAACTATTTCCTAGTCCCAGTAACAAAAATCGACTGTCCCACTAATTGAAACACAACGTGGTCTCACTTGCGATAGGTTAAAAAGAAGTCGTATGAAGTGAATTACCAAGTCAGACTATTAGTCAAACACTGAGTCAGTGATGGGCACTTTTGCTAGCCGTCCCATCCCGTCTCCTCTTTTGACTTTTGAAAACTCGACCCGTCCCGTCCCGTCCCGTCCCGTCCCGTTTTTTGAATTTTCAAAAGTCAACCTGTCTCGTCCCGTCATGAAGGTTAAACCGTCTCTTCCCGTCTTTTGAGTTTTCAAAAGTCAACCCGTCCCTTCCCGTCCCATCCCGTCCCGTCTTTTGCATATAAACTACAGAATTCGGTTAAAGTGCTGGAATCATACGTGGAACATGAGAAAAGCTCCGCTCTGGGCTCCTATAATTTTTCATTGAAAAAAGTAAACGGTGCGCTGCGGTTGTCCTTTCCTCATTTCTGAATTATTCCTATAATTTCGTGAAAAGAGGTGATAGAAATATACAGATTTTGGCATAGTCTTCTGGAATGTTTTTCTAATCAAAAATTCTGATTAAAAAGATTTTTTTTTATCGCAGGGCATTCTTTCATGGTACCCTATTACATTAATTCAGGCATTTAGCACAAATTTTAAAAATACAATTTTTTCAATAACTTAATTTTTCCAAAAATGTTTAAAATTTTTCTTTTTTTCAAAAATGCCAACCTAGCGAATCTAATTCACAGCACTATGCAAAAGACAAAAAAATTTATCGCCTTTTTTGCCAAACTTATGACCAGAATTCGGAACCGTCAAAAGAATCATTGACGCACCGTCCCATTTAAAAAAACTAATAAGATAGAACAGACTTACTAATAGTCTGACTTCAAATTTATATTTAGGTTTTAATGGACTGGAAAAAGTGAGATCCTGTTGGTTAACTCCAGTGATGTGCGACCCGTCCTTCAAACACTGGTTTTTCACCCGTCCCGTCCAGTCTTTGGGACGGTACGGGTTGACTTTTGAAAATTGAAAAGACGGAACGGGACGGGACGGAACAAGTTGAAAATATGGTACTGGACGGGTAAGCATTTTATTGACTGGACTTGACGGGACGGGTAAATTTTTTTTCGGACTGGTAGTCTCGGGGCAATAGAGTCAGCACAGTATGACCAACTGAGTGGGGTGATTTTTCTCTTCGGTGACGAATACCCTAACTGTTGACACTACTAACGAAAGGTAACTTCGGGACCTCTACCCATTCAAGCCATCAGAATGATGACGCCGACCGATCGTCTCAAATAGTTGATCTAATTCCAACCACACATGGAACTTGGCAGAGATCTCTTGGCGAATGCGCTCTTTGATTCCGCTCAAGCCATTTTCAGGAGCAAGAGCAGGAGTTGGCAATTTTACGAATGAGCGGGAGTTAAATTTTTCATTACGGAAGGAGCGGAGAGCTGTTTTTTTTCAGAGGAGTGAGAGCTGAGCGGGAGCAAAATCTTATGTAGAAGGCGGAGTGGGAGTTGATATTTTTCTACTAAAGCGGGCCACGACAATTTGAAGTTCGAGAGAAAATTTCTACACCGCCTTAGTTTCCTGTCGCTAATCTCACTGATGAGACTGACACTAGCGATGTAACTTGGTTTGAGTTAACCAACAGGATCTCACTTTTTCCAGTCCATTAAAACCTAAATACAAAGTTGAAGTCAGACTATTAGTAAGTCTGTTCTATCTTATTAGAATTTTTTTTTAATGGGACGGTGTGCGAATGTTTCTTTTGACGGTTCCGGATTCTGGTCATAAGTTCGGCAAAAAAGGCGATAAAATTTTTTGTTTTTTGCCTAGTGCTGTGAATTAGTTTAGCTAGGTTGACATTTTTGAAAAAATGTAAAATATAAAAATAATACAATTTTAAAATTTGTTTTTTAAATTAAGTTATTGAAAAATTGTTTCAATAAAATTTGTGCTAAATGCCTTAATTAATGTAATAGGGGTCATGAAACAATGCCTTGCGATAAAAAAATCTTTTTAATTAGAATTTAAAAACCTAACAACCTAACAACCTAAAATATTTTTTTAGAAAAACATTTTTGTAAAGGTTACTTGGAGCAAGCATTCCAGAGAACTATACCAAAATCTGTATATTTTTATTACCTCTTTTCACGAAATTATAGGAATAATTCAGAAATGAGGAAAGGACAACCGCAGCACATCGTTTACTTTTTTCTATGAAAAATTATAGGAGACCAGAGCGGAAGCTCCCTCACGTTTCACGCCTGATTTCAGCACTTTAACCGAATTCTGTAGTTTAAATGCAAAAGACGGGACGGTGCGAGACGGGACGGGACCGGTTGAGTTTTGAAAACTCAAAAGACGGTTACGGAACGGGTAAACCTTCATGACGCGACGAGTCGAGTTTTCAAAAGTCAAAAGGTGGGACGGGACGGGACGGGACGGGACGGCTACCAAAAGTGCCCATCACTGGTTAACTCCAACCAAGTTACATCGCTAGTGTCAGTCTCAGTGAGATTAGCGACAGAAAATAAACTAAAGCGGTGTATAAATGTTATCTCTCGAACTTCAAATTGTCGTCGCCCGCTTTAATAGAAAAAAATCAACTCCCACTCCGCCTTCGACATAACATTTTGATCCCGCTCTGCTTTCACTTCTCTGAAAAAAAACAGCTCGCACTCCTTCCGTAATGAAAAATTTAGCTCCTGCTCATTTGTAAAATTGCCAGCTCCTGCTCTTGCTTCTGAAAATGGCTTGAGCGGGAGCAAAGAGCGCATTCGTCAAGAGAGCTCCGCTAAGTTTCATGTGTGGTTGGAATTAGATCAGCCATTTGAGACGATCGGTCGGCGTCATCATTGTAATGGCTTGAATGGGTACGAGTCCCGAAATTCCCTTTCGTTAGTAGTGTCAACAGTCAGGATATTCGTCACCGAAGAGAAAAATCGCCCCACAGACTTGGTCATACTGTGCTGACTCTATTGCGCCGAGACTACCAGTCCGAAAAAAAATTTACCCGTCCAGTCCAGTCCAGTCCATAAAATGCTTACCCATCCAGTCCCAAATTTTCAACTTGTTCCGTCCCGTGCCGTCTTTTCATTTTTCAAAACTCAACCCGTCCAGTCCCGTTTCGTCCCAAAGGCTGGACGGGACGGGTGAAAAACCAGTCTTTGAAGGACGAGTCGCTCATCACTGACACTGACTGTGGTAATCAAAATAAAAGTGAAAGAAATACTTCAGTAATCAATGTCTTAACGTTACGTCACTTACACAGTCTCACTGACAAATATTACTTTCGAAAACTCGGAAGGCACTATCGAATTCAATAAAACGTTATCAAAATCAATTAATATTCAATGATTCTGATAGATATTGGAATTCAGTTTTTTTATCAAATTTCAAATTTCGCTCTCTATTACTTTGAAACATTATGAGAGGGGTAAGTGAGACGGAATCAACGACATTTGAAACTTTTCAAAAAAATTTGGTAACTAAGACAAAAAGTTGATTGTTTACGTCGAGATACCCCCTTCTTCGTCGGACCGTCTCAATTATGTCATCTAGTAAAAATTGTTTTTGGTAGCTTTTGAACTATCTTTTGTGCTAATCGAATGAAAAGACGTAACAAAGGGCTCATATCATAAGAAGTAACAATGCAACACCCAAAATGAAAATTTTTTTTTGGCTCTTCAGAAGTGATAATTTGAATGTGAATTGACTGTTTTATTTTACAGACTCAATGTATTGACGATGGGCTCTTGATAGACCAAGATTCCATTTTTCATTGAGATAGGAAATCTGCCTCTACTACCTGCACATCCCCGTCTATAAATTGATTTGGTAAAATTTAGCCCTACGTCTTACGCTATCTGCTGTTCCTCAAATCAACAACATCACCAGAGCTAGAGTTAGTTTTTTAGATTGTAAATAGTGATTCCAGGTAAGTTTTGTAACAATTTTATCACCATCTACTGTCTGCTTTTTGTTTTTTTGGCAATTTGTTCAGTTTTACACAGATTTGTTCGGTTTTTGTCTCGTTTGCTTTACTAAAAAGGTAAATGATGTAGAAAATTTCAAAAAATTTTTCTTTATTTCAAAGGCTAGTCAATCACCCGAAGTTTATCTAATTTACCAAAATGACCAAAACGCTTTTTTTACAACAATTGGTAAGATACAGTTATAATTATTTTACAACTTGAAATAATAATTTATAAAAAGAAATATTTTTTTTTCCAAAACCGGTAAATTTTGGGTAAAAAAATTTGGTTAAAAATTTTTGAGTAAAAAATTTTGAGTAAGAAATTGGCTAAAATATTTTTTTTAATGTGGTTTTTTTCTTTATCTAATACAGTTTTTGGACTCATTAAATAATTATAATGGTTAAAACCAATCAAAACCAGTCAATTTTGAAGATGATATGCATCAACCGAATTCGAAAAAAATTGAAAAAGAAAGAACGAAGATATTCAATTAGACCAATACTACTAAATCGTGAGGTGTATGGTGAAACCTTTTTGGTGAAGGAAATGGCTCAAGATCCAGAGTATCATCTTCGTTATTTTAGGTAATAGTCCAATATTAATATTCTAATTAACATAGAACTTTGAACGCATGTATAATTTGAAATAATAATTTCAGGATGACGAAAATTGATTTTGATCATATACTTTCGTCTGTAGAACAAGATTTGTGTCGTCCACAAACCCATTGCAGGCCAATTTCCGCCAATACAAAACTTTCTAAAGCTCTCAGGTAATTCATTCTAAATTTTTTCATAAATAATCCTCTACGCCGCCAGTTATTTATGTAAATTTAAATTGATATAATGAAGATATCTTTCATCTGAAAACAGTCAAACGTCATTGGGATTCAATTACAGAGTATCTCAGCCCTCAGTTTCAAATATAGTCCGGGAGGTTCTAAAGTCCATTCTGAAGAGATTAGGCCCAGTCTATCTCCCACCACCGACAGAAAACACTTGGAATGAGAATGAGAAAGGTTTCTGTCAAAAATAGAATTTTCCAAATGCATGCGGTGCTATAGATGGGAAGCATATTCGTGTTAAGGCTCCTCAACATTCCGGCTCAACACATTTTAATTATAAACATTATTTCTCTGTTGTACTCATGGCTGTAGCAAATGCGGACTACAAGTTTAGTTATGTGGACGTCGGAGCTGCTGGTTCACAATCAGACGATGGGGTTTTTGGCAGATGCAGTTTTGGAAAAAAATTAAAAGAAATGACGCTACCAATTCCGCCACCAAAACAGATAGGAAAATCACTGCTGCCCCACGTTTTCCTTGGGGATGACGCTTTCCTATTGAGGCTAAACGTGATGAAACCTTACCCGGGAAAATTCCGTCCCAAGGAGCGTAGAATCTACAACTACCGTCGCTCGGGTGGAAGGATGGTGGTGGAGTGTGCGTTCGGTATTTTATCATCCCGCTGGCGAATTCTACATTCAACTATAATTGCTGACTTACCTCTTGTGAAATTAATTGTTCAAGCTTCAGTGATACTGCATAGTTTTCTAATATCAAAACAAGGAACAATTTATAACTTGGAAGGGATACCAATTGACTTTGAAGGTGAGCAATTACTGAACTCAGTAGCAGCACAAGGAAGTAACAACTATACGAATGAGGCTTCCACTGTAAGAATTCAATTTATGCATTATTTCAATAACGAAGGTTCAGTAGTATGGCAGGATTCCAGGATTTAGTAAAAAGGATACAGTGTTGAAAGATAACTTTTAAGGTAATGAATTGGTATTTAAATAATTGTTATTGGTTCTTAGTGTATGAATTAAGAAATTTCAATTGTTATATAATTCTTACAACTTTGTCTCATCAATTTTGTCATATTTTTCTAGTTAGCTGTCCAGATCGTAAATATTTTATATACAAGTTGTGAAAATGATCATCAATCCTAGGATACAATTATAAGAACTTCATTGATTTGAACACTGTCACAATCGAAGGGCAATCTTATATTTTCTGTAAGGTTGTTGCCGTTGTCTTTTTTTCAATTTATTAATTCTAAATTTTATTTTCCAACAGGAGCTAATAGTGTTCTATGTACACCAACTGTGATTCATGGATCTGAATACTCAAGTAAAAGTTATATAACTGCCTTTTGTGTGGGAATTACATCAGCCTTCAAGAAATATTCTAATTTAATTGATGATTTGGAATGGAATGTACTAAATGATTCATTCATCACCTTTTCTGACGTGCAATCTATTTTTGAACCATATCGTGAATTGTTCCGTAAATAAATAACTAAAAAATCAACCAATAACCAAAAGCAAATTTTACAAAACAAACAAAAGAACCTAACTAAAAAACAAAAAAAAATGTTAAACAAAATTTCCTTATAAGCGAAATGTACTGTATGTTTTCCTACTGCTTATTCTCCATTTTTACCAATACCTGCTAAAATGTGTGATAANGAAAAAATGGGTGGACTACTAAAATGTGTGATAATTCATGAATACTAATAAATGAAATTTCATACTTACATGAGTTTCATCAACTTCAACCTTCACTAAAAGTAAAGCGAGCAACACCAACCAAAACATCTTGCACAATTAAATTAGAATTCATTTTAGAAAAAAAATCTATAGTTGATTTGTAAATTAACAGGCTGGAAGATTTAATCAGGATTAATGAATCTTAACTGTCAACCTGTGTTGTACGAGTAGTTTGGAGTTTACTCAATGATTCATGTAAGGGTATTTTTGGATTCTTATCACGAATTTATATCTGCAAACTATCTTAATCGCCAATTTTAGCATTTGTTTTGTGAAAGTTAAAAAAAATTATTACTGAAAAAAAGGCATTTTTTTTATTTTGTATATTTCCATTGGAAAATTCTATTAATTTTGCAGTATCCATCAACCTAACAACCGTTTTTTCGTGATTTATTGCAAATGTGTGATAGAATTGGTATTCTAAGACATCTAATTAAATTATACATCATAAAAATATCTTGCATATATCTGAAATGTAATATCTAAGTATTTTGCACCCAATCTTAGAAAATTATATTATTCGTTATTTAATTCAGCCAACTCAGCTTCACCAATCAAATTGTTCATATCCATTTGAACTTTGATGAAGCTTCTTCAATTTCCACTAGAAAGCTGACGGATTTTCCTTGCTACTAGGTCACCATAATCATCGAACTCATCATTTTGGTTTGGTGGTTGAACGTATTTTAGGATTTCTTTTTCAAAGTTATCCAGATTCCGCTTTCCTTGCTTACGATGAGCTCGTGCAGGTGGGAATGTACGGAATTTAGGGACTTTCGGTTCATCTGNGGTGGGAATGTACGGAATTTAGGGACTTTCGGTTCATCTGACGTACTGGTTGAAAATGGCGTTTCATCCCCGGCTTCAATTACCTCCATCTCACTGAAAGGAACATCACCCATCTACTCCTTCTCCTGCTCTTCTGAATCTTCATATTCCAAATTGGAGAATGTTCTAGCAAATCCAAACATAGTTTACTTATTAACATAAAAGTTAGTACATAATGCTAAACAGAAGCATACGTCTCTTCCAACTCAACGGCGTCTTTCAAAAATGCCAAAGATTTTTCGTGACGAAAAAATGGTCGGACTCCACGGCCTGAACCACTTGGTTTTTTCAATTTTTGCAAAAACCCCATATACTGTCGTCGCATCTCTTCCCAACGTTTTTTCAATGCTGCGGCTGTTATTGAACATAATAAACATTAAAAAAAGTTATTTTTTTTTTTCTAATTTTTACATACAAGCTTGGTTTAATTCTGATGATATTTCAATCCACATTTTTTCTTTCATTTTCTTCTTTGTATTCACGGTGGGATTTATCGTGTAGACATCGCCTAGGTAGGACCAGATCGATAAGCTTCTCNTTTTCTTCTTTGTATTCACGGTGGGATTTATCGTGTAGACATCGCCTAGGTAGGACCAGATCGATAAGCTTCTCATCCGAGTCTTTTCCCGACATTTTCACGCACAATTTTAACAATAATTTAATTATTTTGTGAAATATAATTTCAAAACTTTGTTGATCAGCCAATGAATCTTTGAGTACAACATGACAAAAGTAATATTATTTACAAATTAAGTTTAATAGCTTTCAACAAACAATTCAATTTATACATAGAATCTACGTAGATACCCTGACAACCCTCGAACGAAGTATAATAGCTTAATTCGTTGAAAATACAAATGATAATGCGCATTTTTAGCGAATGAGAATGAAGCATAATATCGGAGTTAGTGAAGCCACGGCGTAAAACCGCGGACAACCAAATCGCAAAATATTTCTCGGTGTAAAAACTGCGGACTTTAATGTGAATTATTTTTAATTTATTGTGTCTCGGTGTAAATACCGCGGTCATTTGGGGATAAATTTTTAACATTTATCCTCGGTGACAAAACCGCGGAGTTACGAGTGTGTATGTTTTTTCGGTATAAAAACCGCGTACAATTTTCAAAACAAGTGCTGATTTCTACCTCGGTGTAAACACCGCGGTTTGCTTTCTAAGGTAAGTATTAATTTCCGCTTCGGTGTGAAAACCGCGGACAAATTCCAAATTAAATGTTAAGTTATGCCTCGGTATAAGTACCGCCGACAATTTTCAAATAAGTGTTAATTTATTGCACGGTATGAATACCGCGGAATATTTTGAAAATAAGTGTTAAGTTATGCCTCGGTGTAAAAACCGCGGAAATTTCAAACAAGTGTTAAGTTTTGCCACGATATGAATACCGCGGAATATTTTGAAAATAAGTGTTAAGTTATGCCTCGGTGTAAAAACCGCGGAAATTTTAAACAAGTAATAAGTTTTGCCACGGTATGAATACCGCAGAATATTTTGAAAATTAGTGTTAAGTTTTACCTCGGTGTAAACACCGCGGACATTTCCAACAAGTGTTAAGTTCGGCCACGGTATAACTACAGCGGATAGTTTTCAAAAAGTGTTAATTTATTCCACGGTATAAATACCGCGGAATATTTTGTAAGAGTGTTAATTTACGCCTCGGTGTAAAAACCGCGGACAATTTCAAAAGTGTTAAATTTAGCTACGGTAAAATTACCGCAGATAGATTTCAATATAAGTGTTCTAAATTTTCCCACGGTAAGAAAATCGCGGACAGTTCGTCAAATAAGTGTTAATTTTTTCCCACGGTAAAATTACCGCGGATATATTTCAACACAAGTGTTGTTTATTTCCACGGTAAGAAAACCGCTGACAGTTCGTCAAATAAGTGTTTATTTTTTCCCACGGTAAAATTTTCGCGGATTAAGTTCAGCATAAGTGTCCAAATTTTTTCCACGGTAAGAAAACCGCGGACAGTTCTACAAATAAGTGTTAATTTTTCCCACGGTAAAATTACCGCGGATTAATTTCAAAATAAGTGTTGTAATTTTTTACACGGTTATAAAACCGCGGACACCTTTTCTAAAAGTGTTAATTTTACCCACGGTCCGAATACCGCGGATAAATTCCAAAAGTGGTCATTTATCCCACAGCTGAAATACCGTGGATTTGTTTCCACATAAGTGTTAAATTCTGCCACGATACGAAAACCGCGAACAAATTTACATTATAACTGTTAATCTAAACTACGGTAAGAACACCGCGGACAATTCCGCGACGTAAATGTTCCTCTGCCACGGTAAGAATACCGCGAATAAAATTTAGTAAAAATTGATCACGATGTGCAAACCGCGAACATCTTTTACTAATCCCAGTGCACAATTTCAGATCTTTTTTTTTCTTTCTTCTAGGTACATACCGAATAATTTTCGTTTCTTATGTGATTCGTGCTTTGTTCATCTTGTTCAACACATTATATTTACTAAATATAATGGTGAAGTTTTTTCGTACTAAAGTGTATACCCTACACTACATTTATGCACAAGGTTCCAACACCAAGTGCCTTAAGACATCAGCACCTGCTACAGTTCAGATCGAATTGTTGGAAACAGTGAAACATTGTGGCACCACATTTAATAGTTCGGATACGGCTAACCAAGTCGATTCGAATAATATATCCTAAGCGATCACACCATTATCGTCCAAAAAAATTTTCCCGTTCTCTTTCTCCTCTTCACATGTAAGCAAAATTAAGTATGACGTCATCTGCTAATGCTATAAAAGCAAGACTTCCTGCAGTATCTCCGCCTACATATAGTGCTTTAGCAACAGAAAGTGCAACTGATTTTTTGGAATCCTTTTTTTTGTGCGCTGGAGCAAACAGTTGGAACTATGATTTAATGGCGACACAGTACCCATTAACTCTTCGTTCCGCCGCTCTAGATTGGTATTTAAATTACATTAGTGCTTTAAAACAAAAACATGTACAAAACACTACTACTTACAAAGACACTACCTTTTCAGAACTTAAAGAAGCTTTTCTACACAACTGTAGTCGTCGTTCTTATCACGATGAGGCTATGGAACGAATCCTTAGTCGTAAAAAGCGTCAACCTGAAACAGTAGATGCTTTTGTACAAGTTTTTACAAAACTCCTTAACTCCTACAATTCACGCATGGATGAATCGGATAAAATACGTTTTCTTTCGCGCGCTGTGCCCGTTAAAGATTTAGCTCAGTGTCTTCAAAATAATCCAACGACTTTAGATCAGTTTTGTGATAATTATCGCAATGCTGAGTACGTTGACTCGATTATTAACAACTCTGATTCAGAAGCAAGTCTGGCAATTAAATCAGTAGAAATAGCTAAAGAAGCAGCTATTAACGCTATAGCAGAAGCAACTTCTCAAAGGCATTACATGCTAATGCTAATTCACAAAAGTCATACAATTCGACACAACCCAGTTTTTCATTTGAATTTTCCTCTATTAATCCTACATCGTCACGTTTTTCTATACAGTGTTATCGATGTGATCTATATGGTCACTTCCGTAATACCTGTACCNAACCCAGTTTTTCATTTGAATTTTCCTCTATTAATCCTACATCGTCACGTTTTTCTATACAGTGTTATCGATGTGGTCTATATGGTCACTTCCGTAATACCTGTACCAAGTCGGTTTTTTGTAATTTCCATGGTACTTCAACGCATGCTTCAGCCATGTGTCGTGTCTCTTCAATGCCTACTACTGCTTTAAACTCTCAAGGGGGAGCACCACGAGTTTACAACCCACCGACTCAGTCACAGTATTTTTCTCCGAGTGGACGAAATCTTTTTATGAATCGTCCCAATTCATCGATGAACCGCCAAGCACAAAATTTTCGAAACCGTGCTCCCCCAAATCTGAGCACTTCATACGCACCCCGTCCATCTTTCAACCGAACATCATATCACCCAATTTGTTTCAGTCATCCCCAGAATGGCCAATACTTTCAGCGTTAACTCCGCCAACACGATCAATCATATTCATTCAGATCTCTTTTTACTACCTAGTGATTCCGAAGTTTTAGTATTTCACGTTGGAACGGGATGCGGCTTAATTCGTATTCCAATTATTGTTAACGGATTTTTATTATTTGCACTTTTGGATACTGGTGCCTCTCGGTCCTTAAATCATAACGANTATTTGCACTTTTGGATACTGGTGCCTCTCGGTCTTTATGCCTCAGAGCTTCAACCGTTGAAAAACCAAATTCAATTAGTCGGAATTACCAATGATTTATTACAAATCTGGGTATTTCAGACTCAGTCATCCAGGTTGGTCAATACACTACAACTTTTCCGCTTATAGCAGTTCATGATTTAAAATTACCAGCCTTGTTAGGGGCAGACTTTCTGCAACATACGGCATCAATTATTAACTACAAGGATAATATGATTGAGATTGGAACACAGTTATTTCCATTGCACTTACTACACTCTGACCAGTCGGAAACTCCTATGGTATTTATAGCGTATGAGTCAATTTTATCTCATCCTCCGCAATTGGAACCATCGGTAGCCTCTACTGAAATTCATCATTATTATGTTTTACCCTAATTTTCCAGTGCTCTAGGATACTTTTGGTACTCTTATTGTTTTCGGTACTGATCCCATAGAGAACAATCAGGATACCAGCGAAGTGTTAAAATTTAAAGTTAAATCTTCATCAAATATTCACACAGAAACTCGTCGTGGTTATCGAAATCTAAAGGCCCATATTACTCACTATAGTAGTGGGACTAATCCTATTCAAAAGAATAATCAATGTAGTTCATTACAATTTTCTAAAGTTGAAATTTGGCCAATATTTGAAGAATGTGACAATTCTTCTATTTATCCATACTCCATCTATGCTAGCACATACAAACTTCAACAGATGTGTGTTAAAATATTAGGTATGAAACCGGATTCGAGTCAACAATTATCACCTATACTCTTCAATAATTTCAATGTTAATAATTTCCTTCGGGAATGTATGCTCAGATCCTCTGAGGACGGTAATAATTCTCTTGGGGATGGTGAACTCAGGTCGTCTGAGTACGGTAATAATTCCCTCCGGGATGGTATGCTCAGGTCCTTCGAGGACGGTAATAATTCCCTCCGGGATGGTATGCTCAGCTCCTTCGAGGACGGTTATATTAATTCCCTCCGGGATGGTGTATATTTATTAAACCCTTCAGATATTCGTATAAATGAAACCAATTTAAGCGTTTCAAGAAAACTTAAACTCTAACCCTTCTCCAGTTGATTTAATCCTTTCTGGAAGTATGGTAAACCTTCCAGGGAAAACGGTAAGCCTTTTAGGAAGTCCACAAAACTATCCATGGAGTATGGTAAGCCTCCCAACGGGATTAAACCTTTCCGAAAGTATTTTAAGCCTTCGGTCTAGAAGTACATTAAACCTTTCAGAGAGTATATGCGGTATTTCTTCTGATCATATATCAAGTTCTTCGAATTATTTAAATTTAACCCGACCAGTACCACAGCGAAGCATGGAACCTCCAGTAGCTCTCAGTGACTGGATTCCCAAATCAAATTGTGGTGAGATAACACTATCTTATAATAGTTTCTTTGGAAATGGCAGTGTGAGTACTAAAGTCGATCCGTCGATTTTTTTAAACTCTCCTTTGGCTGTTGTACTTAAGACGGACAGTATGTCAACTCAACACTCATCGTCCTACATGAACAAAGTGTTACAGAAGATTAACGAACTACAAAGTCGACATACATATTTTCCATCTAACAATCCGTCTGCCACGGACTATCCTCCTATTAACGTATCAATGGTACCAAATTTAAACAACACACGTACGTTACAGAGGCAGTCTCCACGAGTTTCATTTGACCTTAATATCACAATCTATGGTCAAAATTGCACTACAAGTAAAAAATTGTAGATTTTTTCGTTAATTCCTCCACAATTGTTAACTTTTGATGAAGAAACACATCTTCATATTCGATTATTACTTAAACAGTTAGATCACATTAAAGTGACTAGTTATCGTTTACAGTTGGAACAATTACTACTACAATTTCAAGATATGTTTTAACAAAACATGATATCGACATCGGCTGTATTCGTTCTTATAAACACGTTCTTCATTTGAAACCTGGTGCAACACCTGTGCAACACCCTCATCGCAAAAGTCAACAAGTTCGTGAATTCAAAGCTAAGACTATGGCAAAACTCAAAGAACAAGGCATAATGGTAGAAATTGAAAGTGAGTTGGCTTCTTCTACTCATAAAGTGATAAGTGGTCATCGTCAAGCATCTGGTGAAGATTCTTGGAGATTCTGTGTAGATTTTCGCGCAGTTAACCAATGTCTTTAAGTTGACACTATGCCCTTACCGAGAATTGAGTTCTGTCAAAGTTGGCTTTATGAACGAATCCAATTTTGTTCGTCATTCGATTTAAAGAAAAGTTATTATCAACTAGAACTTTTGGAAGAAAGTATTCCCTTAACCAATGCAGTTACCCCAGATACTACAGGTTGTTTTACTCGTCTGTGCTTTGTTTTAGCTACCGGTCCTTCCGGATTTCAACGCGTTATGTAAATGGCATTTCATGAATTACTTTGGAAAAATGTGTTAGTTTATTTAGATGATGTTACAGTAGCAGGAAAAAATTTCCCGAATATTTTGATTCTATGACTCATACGTTTCAACAAGCACGCAAATTTAATCATAAGTTTACCCCTGGCAAATCTATATTTTTGCCCGATGAAATGCCCTTACTCGGTTTACTCATATCTCCGAAGGGAATACGACCAGATTCTAAGAAAGTAGAAGCAATACTTAATATCCAAACCCCAAAATCCGTTAAAGACGTTCAACGTTGGATAGGTACAGTTAATTATTATAGAAACCACATTCCGCATATAACTGAAATTCTAAATTTGTTGTTAGAGTTAACCAAGAAAACATCTCGCTTTAAATGGGGACCAGAAGAAGAGGCTAGTTTTCAAAAAACTAAAATCTTACTTACATCAGCGCCCTTACTTAGGAATCCAATTACCTTTAAGGAAGAACTTTATCTTCATACCGACGGTTCTAAATTTGCTATAGCAGGAGTTGTAATGATAAAAGATTCTACTGGAGAATATATAGTCGGATACTTTAGTCGAATATTGTCTGACGCTGAGTGAAGATTTTCAGCCACTAAAATTGAGTGGTTAGCTGTTAAACGTTATATTCAATTTTTTCACATTTGGCTTCAGTTTACCACATTTTATTTAGTAGTAGATCACAAACCATTTTTAGGAAGAAAATTTACAAGTAGAGGTTCTTATACGACTATGGCATCCTCTCGACGTGTAAATTGGAGTTTAGAAATTCAACAATATTCATTTATTCTTAAACACTGTTCTGGTAAAGCACACTTAGTCCCTGATATGTTGAGCAGATTATCTACTAGTAATTCAGAAGACGTGGCTTTTAACTCATTATTGTGAAATCCAAGGGTTGAAATCAGCAACCACTGAAGCAATAGCTGAGTGGCTCCAATCTGCAATCATCGCTCGACAATGAACACCAGAATATATTGGCAGTGATAACGGTCCATGTTTTATTAGCGAACTTTACGAACAATTCGCTAAATATTTTGGATGTACTATTTGTCGTATTTCTCCATATAACCATAAGGGTAATGGTGTTAGTGAGCGCATTAATGATGTAATACATTCCATCATATCTCGATACGTACAAACAGAACCACAAAAGTGGCATATGTTAATACCGTTAGTTCAAATGGCAATAAATTCAACTACTCATAGTAGTACAGGATTTACTCCATTCTATTTGGTATACGGTCGAGAAATGTCTCGTTCCGAAATGTGGCATACATCAGAACTTTTTCCGGGTTGCACTGCAAAAGGTAAGAGTATGAATGAACAATGGGACGTAGCTAAAAGCAAATTATCACAAGCGCAACAAAAATCAAAGGCTAAAGTTGATTCTACACGAAAGAATCAAAGTTACAGTGTAGGTGATACAATGACACTTCAATATAAAGTGTTACCTATAGAAGGTCAAGCAAGTAAGTGGACTCCACGTTATCAAAATCGATACATAGTGGAAGAAAAATTATCGGAACTAAACTATCGGATACGTGACATAAATACACAAAAAGTTCAAATAGCGCATTTACATAAAATGCGTTTAGTACCAAACATAATGATTCAAGAAGATGAACCTGTTATCTCATATCAATCTCTTGTTGAATTAATTGAAGAATTAACTAATGTTCAAGATTCAATGACACACCTTAATAATATTCAATTTGAATCTTTCACCTTATGTGAACTAACCCCCTTTATAGATATAAACTTAGACGTTTACAATTTTCAATTTTATCTTATTAAAGAACCTTTTACGTTAGAAACTTTGAGTACTATAATAAAAACCACACAAGTTCATAGACTTATACTTATGGATAACTGGCCCGAGGATAAAAGTTTTATTCAATCATATGGAACACGTCCAGATATATTTTACGCACATACAAAATACACTAATCCATTATATTTGCACATATATTATATAGATTCAAGTTTGAATATGGAAGATATAGCTATGTTACTAAAAACTACTTCCACATTTAAATTCATTATATTTGAAAATTATTGGCCTACGTTTATTTTTCTATCATTAATTCTTCAAAGTATACAAACCCGTTTGTATCCTTCTACCTTTAATCTGTTTACTCTATTAATTCCGCACATAATCTACAAAAAAGCCATGCTTCAACATTTTGTTAAAAATGTTCCTCACGCTCTAGCACAGCTTGCACGATTAAACTTAACTCAAGTGTCTCAAGAAGTAGATTCAGACAAAGATGATAATACTAAACCTAAATGTTTCTTCAAACTTCTCCCATTTCCTATTGCAGGGTCCTCACACTCAAATTCTCGACGAATAATATAAGGATACCCTGGAACCTATCCTTCATCATATAAACTTCCTTATGGAAGAGGAGAACCGATCTCTTTCCGTTCCCAACCTCTACATGTATTAAATCCTTCAACTTCTTCTCAGTCCCTATTTCAACCTAACGAATTTTCCAGCGTTTTAGATATGTCAACTGATGAAATAGATATTCCAGACGGTTTGTCACCATGTTCACAATCACTACACACTGCACCTAATATTAATCAAAATAATGCATCTTTTTCTTTCTACGATTCACAGTTACTCCAAAGGACTAGTACACCTCAATTATCCAGTTCGATAATTAATCCGGAGTTACCAACCTCCTCTTTGGCAACATCGGATAGACCACATCGGACGATAACTCGTCCCAAACACTTTGAAGACTACTATTTATATTAAAATGTTTATCATACCATTGTTGTTGAGCTTGATGGTGGGAATCATGTATTTCCCCATCCATGCTCAAGAAAACCAGACGGATAAGCCTACAACAAAAGCAGACCTGCAACTCATTCAAAATTATTTCCTTAGTATGGAAGTAAAAACAACAGTGCTTCATTTCTGTCAAGGATACGAATCAGGAACATATTATCGAATTCAAAAATTTCGGATTTCACATGTGATTTGTTGGAACACATTCATCAGACTACAATGGTTAGCAATACCTTTATTTATTTATTTTAGTCTCAGAAGTATCCTACTCAAGTTGCAGGTTTTTATACTTCCGGCAATAGAATTCTGAATACTTATTTTTTGAAGGATGAATGTGAAAGTGAATGCATGAGTATCTTAATAGTAGAGTAGTGTTATTAAAGTAATTAAAATTTTTAATTAGATGCGTATAAAATAAGTCTAAAATAAGGTAAGAGTTATTTCAGGTCTAAAGGTTCTCTTTGTGAAAATCTCTAATGTCGATGGAACTGTTTGGTTTTTTAACACCGCGTCCATGGCAATGACAAAAGAGTGATAAAAAGAGTTGGAAAAAGGTAGAGAATAGTTTACATGTTAGGGTTTACGGTAGCTTCAATACAAGAAAAGTCACATAAGTTATCAAAAGTTTGACATTCCATAAGTTGTAGATTGAGTAAGTAATTGCGGATATTGGATTTACAAGTACGATTAAGAATGGAAGAATTCATTGCCTCAATTTTTGGAGGAATACGACACATTAACATTTTAATCAAAAATATTAGCGAGTTCGGGTGAAGATGTCCAGATAAGGGANCTGGAGGAATACGACACATTAACATTTTAATCAAAAATATTAGCGAGTTCGGGTGAAGATGTCCAGATAAGGGAATATAAGTTCGATTTCTCAGGTGTCGTGTTTCAGTAGTGGTGATAGTTAGTTGTTGTACTAGTTCTTCTAAACATTTCGCCTTGAGATGTTGCATTCTTGACTTTTCACATATGAGGAAGTAATCCATAATATTTTTACAAAAGAGCCATTTCAGTTCAGTTGTCAGTAATTCTTTCACTTTATCCCATTTACTTAAATTTAATACGTATCTAGCACTTTTCCTAATAATGAAATCAATATTCTTAAGGATTTCTTACATCTGCACCAAAGAACTATCACATATCGGATTAGAGGAAATACAGAGCTATTTATTAATAATTTTCTATGGTCTGTCGATAAAAGTTTCTGTAAATGATAGAGCGACCAGAGAATACTGTTGCATTTTTTTGATATGGTTGAGACATGGTCGGTCCAAGACAGTGTAGGGTCAAAGCTAAGTCCAAGACACTTCACTGTTGGGACACTATTAATTTGAATTCCATTAACTACTATGGAGACGTTACCAATGGATGGAAGAATTTTTGGAGAAGTTATTAAAATAAGTTTGTTTTGGATATGTTGAGTTCCATCCGGTTGATTTTCATCCAATCAAGTATTCGATTCATATCTGATGTTAATTTATCAAGTAGTGAAGATAAATCAGTGGGTGGACCAGCGATTAGTAGATGCGTGTCATCTGCATACATGAAGGTGATACAGTGTTTAATATGGAGAGGAAGGTCATTAATCATGAGTGTGAAGAGTAGGGGTCCCAATATTGATCCTTGTGGTACGGATAAGATGGTTTCCTTCAACTCCGAAAATAATCCATTCACAAATACTTTCTGTTGTCTGTTATTAAGGTACGATTCGAACCAATCAGGTCCAATGTTGTACCATTTTAGCTTGTCACAAAGTATACCTTTATCGACGGTATCAAATGCTTTGTGAAGGTCTAATGCGAGTAGGAGGCATACATTACCATCGTTAATGTTTTTGTACAAGTATTCAGTCGTTACTAGTAACGCATGAGTAGTTGAGTAGTTTTTTCAAAAACCAAATTGAGCATCATAGAGTATATTGTTAGTGTCGCAAAAACTTGTTAACTGACTATGTACAATTTTTTCGAATAATTTTGAGAGGGTTGGTTGAATTGAAATAGGTCGAGTTTCGGATGGTTCATTTGTGTCTAGAATTTTTGGTATTGGAATTACCTTAGAAATTTTGAGTAATTCTGGGTAAAGTTTTGATTGAAAACTCATATTGATAATTTTTACCAGCTGCTCTGCAATAATTAGAGCTCCGATCGATATTTTTAGCATCCAATTGGAGATATTTAATAGATCCAGCTGTTTTGAATCTTTAGATTTGATTTTATTCCAAGAAGAATGTAGATGGAACGACGACATTGATGAAATTTTGAATGTGTTATCAGGTGTCCTAATCTTAGCCGGTTTTGATGGAGTTACAGATGAAACAGATGATGGGGTAGTAATGCTTACATAGTAGTTATTAATTTCATCCGGGTTAATGTTCATTTGGCAAACAACTTTTTTCTGTGACCATAATTTTTTTAACGGTTTATATGGTCCATATTTATCAATCTCCAAATTTAGACTGTTTCTTTTATCGCGAAAAATGGCTTTTTTAACAAGCTTACAATGTTCTTGTAAACTACGTTATTTAGGTAACTGTGAGATCTGTATTTAGCTAACTTATTCCTCTCTTTTATAAGTGTCAATGAAATATCGGACAGTGTGAACGGTATTGATTTCTTGATGAAAGACACCTTATGTTGCTTTATATTTCTGTCGAATATATTTGTAACTTTTTGTATAAAATCACTAGTAGCAGTATGTATATCAGCTTGTGTAGATTCAAATGATAATGTGCTTATCTCACTTCCTAATTTTTTAAAATCAACGTTCCGATAATTTTTGTACATAAATGTCACTCTTTTCTGTTTAGGTTTAGAAAACGTGAGATCAGCGTATACCATGAGATGGTCAGACAAATAGGGATCTTCGGTACCACATTTTACAACTAGTGCTATTTTGTTACAGAAAATTAGGTCAAGGTTGCTATTACCACATGTAGGTAAATGAATGATTTGCTAAAAATTGTTATCACTGCACATTTTACTTATTTTGGTATAAATTATACGAGGAAGATAATTAGTGTTAAAATTGAAGTCGCCGAGAACAAATGAAGTACACTGCATTTCATTGAATTTATGGAACAGTGTTGATATAAAATTAGAGTCACTCTCAAGACCAGATTTGGAATAGTCTGGAATTCGATAGACGCATGTGATGAAGAAAGATTTATGAAATTGTAATTGCAGCTTGATGGTTATTTGCTCCAATACTAGCAGTTGTATCTACATGTAGTTGGATGACTCTCGATTTTAAGTTTGAACGAATTAAAATCCCAACACCTCCTTTCCTCTGCCATTCACGATCACAATTGTATAGAGTAAATCCTGGTATTAGTAAAGGAGGATGATTTTCCTTTAGATGGGTTTCTGTTAGACATAAAATATCGATATTGGATGTATTCACTAAGAATTCAATTGAGCTAGTTTTAGAATTATAGCCACATACGTTTAGCGCAGCTAGTTTTAAGTTGTTATGTTTTCTAGTACTTGGTTCTAGTCATATCATTGGTTGTAAATGAGGTAAACCTAAAAGGTTTGGTTGTTGAGTTGTCAAGCTTAAATGTGGGATTTGGATTGGCTGAGATCCGCTAGAGTTTGTCATCGAGGTGGTAGCAGTGTGGTTACTAGTAGATTGAAGACGGTTTCTTGAACGTCGGATCCTTGTAATTTTTGGCACATCATCGTACAGTTTAACTTCTGGATATTTTGCTTGAAGTAAATGTTTATTTTTCCAGGCAGAATTTCTAGCTTCAATGGAAATGAATGTTATTTTCACTGGTTTATTGGGATAATTCTCGGTTAATTTGCTAAGTCGAAAGGCGTTAGCTACAACGAGATCTGTTGTAGTAGTGACAATGTCTTTCATTATATTATCGACTTTGACTTTAAGAATGTCTGTAGATTCATCAGTGGTGTGTATAAGCCCATGCAGTATTAAATTACATTTACCAAGATCAATCTGTATTTGTTCGAGAATTTTATCATGTTCTATGAGCTTAGTATATGTATTTGAACCAAAGATTTCAACATTTGTTACTCGTTCTTGCAGCGTTGTAACTTGTGATGTCAATTTGTAGATTTCATTAGTGATGTCGTTTTTATTTTGAGATTTACATCATTGATTCCGTTTTTGAGATCATTTTAAAAATCAAATTTTAAATCACTAATCGCTGATAAAATAGCAGCTGTGTCCATTTTAGCAGCTTTGGTTGGTTTTGGATTACCACTGTTTAATGATTTTCGCTTATTACCTCTCCGATTTAGATCTTCTTGATCAGTACTTTCGTTCATTTAAAGAATAGGTAAGTTGAAGCACTTAAAACTGATGAAACAAAACTTAAGGACTTTCGCTAAATGAGTACACTGGTAATTCAACGAATATAACTAATGTTCTGAACCCAGTTGTGTCACCTATGAATGCTCTACTCTTGACATTAAGAGTCACAACGGAGACGTAAATCGNTGTTCTGAACCCAGTTGTGTCACCTATGAATGCTCTACTCTTGACATTAAGAGTCACAACGGAGACGTAAATCGAGTAAAGTGGAATCCGAAATCGGAGAATTTCCTCATCAGCTGGGAAGATGACAGCTGATGATACTTGGATATTATTAAGGTAGCAGTTGTGAAGAATTACCACTGCCTGCTGGTTGGTCAGTAGATGAAACACTTCGTGGACGAAAGTATTATATCGATCATAATACTCAGACGACTCATTGGTCACATCCGTTGACACAAGAAAGACTTCCGACAGGATGGGAAAGGATTGATTCAAGTGATTATGGTGTGTTTTATTATATTATTGTGTTGTGTTGTTCTTTGTCGTGGCAGTCACATAACGAGACATGCCCTTGTGGGCTCTAGATATTAATCTGCAGCAAATCGAATCGTTTCACTGTTATTCGATTTGAATATATAAAAGAATGAGTTATTTTTCTTTGGATCATATGCTACGGAGGAGTACCAAGGAGCAAACGCTGTTACGTTAGATCAGTGTCATGATATGATTCACGGAAAAGTTTCTCCTACCGGTATACCCATTAAAGAATTGCAACATAACTTATGGGGAACAAATGTATCCATAACGTTAGATACATATTCTTGGCCCTGCACGGAAATTGACACAGTTGATAATTATTATTTTGTTGTGGTGCAGTCCACTGTATCCAATGATAATGGTAATATCATGGCTCCAGTTTGCTTATCGGAACAATGCAGCGCTTCTAAAGGTTATTGCAGAGCTAATGAATTTAGTTATCTCATTTGGCGACCAGANTTATCGGAACAATGCAGCGCTTCTAAAGGTTATTGCAGAGCTAATGAATTTAGTTATCTCATTTGGCGACCAGAAATTGTCAACTATTGCCGATTGAAAAAATATTCTAGCTTGACTTGTATGTACACCAATCAAGAACGTCTGACATNAATTGTCAACTATTGCCGATTGAAAAAATATTCTAGCTTGACTTGTATGTACACCAATCAAGAACGTCTGACATGCCTACTGGAAAACATTGCTCTTCATTTGGACCGACCTAAGCCGTACTGTAATAAACTTTGGATAGGAATGTCTAAACAACACATCCTCTTCTCTCAAGACATTCATGGCGAAATCGATAATCAAATCTCTACCACCTTGGAATTTGAAAATGCTGTTGTTAACTCAATTTTTCGTAGAAAACGTCAAATTCCTGTTTATATACATTCCGTTAATCCAAAAGTAATATTATTACCACCCTTGATCTCAGACAATCCAGGAATTACAACTCCAAATCCAAAAGACATAAATTCAATTCCTTTATTTAACCATAAATTACCGAAAAAATTGTTAGTAAACAATAACCATACACTTTCTCTTTTACGAACAGAGATAAATGAGGACGACTCAATTAAAGAATTCGTAGATAATCATTCCCATATGCCAATTCTCCCATTACCGCCAGTAATTCTCTCGCAAAATTATACTTTTGCTAGTGTACCTACCATACCCACAATTACCACTACACTTTTATCATTGATTCCACTTCATCTGAATAGGAAATTTTCACTTGAACCCAATCGTTTTGTCGATCAAGTGTCAAACGAGGATAATCCCTTATATTTTGCTCCACACGTTATGATTCCTTTACCAGAAGATCTTGAGCAGCCTAATAGACCCCTACCTCTATCTAATGGATATCGTAGAAACAATAATGATGATCTAATAGACATCAAAGTTTTTTTAGCTACCATAAACCGATCAAATTTATCAAATATGTCTATATCAAATTCAGTTGATGATGGATTAACAGATTATGATTACCCATCTCTATCTTCACTTGTATTATATTATCCTAGGCGATCAGATGCTAAAATACGACAATCTTGTGCCCCAGAAATTCACTAACAAGAGCATGTTCCTGGATTGTCTCATGAAACCATTCAGAAATCACCACAACCCTTTAAACCACGAGTTTTATCTGACGCTCAATCGAATGCTCGATTGACTTTTGTTTACGAAATGATAAATAAAACTCAATCAGCAAACATGCAAATTCTAGCTCGACAAGTTTGTAACAGTCAACGACAAACGTTGATGTTGGCTCGATCATTGGCAGAAATGGGTAGTCCTACTCATGTGGTCAGAACGTTATTAGTTCCAATTCCGTATGCAGTATATTCGAATGGTGACATTTTGTCCATATTTAAATGTCACGAAATTAATCAATATCATTTTGTAGACCCTCAAAATATTACTAATACAGGAACTTGTTATCGTGAACCTCAACTTCAATTTCAACTTGGTTCTCAAGTATTGAGTGGGTACTTGCGCCAATTATCACGAAAAATTGCAATGGAACCGACTCTTACGTCTTGTCCAGCACCGCCCTTTTACTTTGATCTTGAAGAAAATGATTTAGTTCTATCCATTGATGAAGACAAAATGGTCATGATCGTACCAACATTACCAATAGCTTATTCTTTACAGAACATTACATCTCTCCCAGATATCGCTTTCAGTAGTATTGGAGTGTACAACCTTCAGGAAATATCGGGTCTTCAGACTCTCTATTCTTTGATCACACAGATGCAAGCACCTTCGACTTTGGATAACATTATCACTACACGAATTAAAGGAAAACCTCTTAGTTTTGATCAATTAGGTGTAGCTCATCAGCTACGACAGTTAACTTTTGACACTATTCAACAACTTTTATTTAAAGTAGTATTCGCTTTCGCCATCTTGATATTATCACTTATTATATTAAAGCTGAATTGGTGTTTTCGCGTTCAAATATGGCGTATAGTAACATGTAAACAAGTGGTTAATACCCAACCCATCAGTGATATAAATGTAGTGGAAATGCAGCCGCTTTACAATAACAAACCAACAGCTCCAGATTCTTTGGAAACAGTTGAACTAAATGATCGAGTAAAATCAAATACTAGTGTTAAAACCAATATACCAGAACCGCAAACAGACACTTATCCATTATCTAATCTAACAGCTGAAATAACCTCTTCAAGTGGCCCTCCTATGTATTCAAATACTTTTACTTGTCCACCTTGGACGAATTTACAAATTACCGGGCCTACTATACCAGGAACACCTCGTACTCTTTTTTTGGCGGAATTACTACAAGAACGTCATTAAACACAATTTAAATTCAAATCCAGTGAAGTTCGACTGTGTAATTTGATTGAAACAATTATTCATTGACTCTAATTATCTTTATTCTCTTTATTGCAGTTGTTGTTTTAACTTGTATATAATTATATACAATAGTGACATGTCTTCGTCCAACTCATCAAATGTAAATCAGTACATCAATCTTTATTTACCTCCAGTTTCAACTTTATCTTATGGTTTTGGAGGCGAAGGTCTCCAAACATTATCTAATGAATTTTACGCTTATCAAACATCAGTGTTTAAAAATGTTCAAACTCTCTAGCCAACAGTGAAGTGGTCCGAATTAGAATATCGTACTAATTGGACATTACAAACAAATGGAATTAAAATATACTGTGTTAATTGACTCATTTTACAGTAATTGGCGCCCAGATTTTCAACCTTTAAGACATTATTTGCGACATATACCTTTGTTACAGTTTCCAAATAATGTTTTTATTTGATCATACAACATTCGATATTTAATCGAGTTGGTGTATATTATGTTACTTGGAAAGAATTATCAGCTGAACATTCCTGTGCCATCTTAGAACAATTTCATTGTGTACTAGTTCGCCCTTCCGACGACATGTTGCTTATGTACGTGGATTTAACACGCAAATCTTTTGATTTCGGATTTTACGATGCCCCTGGGTTTCCTTCGATCCCAACTACGGGATATCTTATTGAAATACCTAATGATTTTCAAACATTTATAAACCCTCACTTTGTTCCTCCTTCGGCTGTCAAAACAAAAACAAAAAACAAACGGTACTTTAATTATCAACAGTAAAACAGAAACTCAAAGTCCGCGAGCTCCTCCACAAGTGAAAGTTGATTCAGACGGTAATCCAATTATCCCAGTTCAAGAATTGTGGAAAGTTGCTAAGTTTCCTATCCGTGGACTACATCTCCATGCTAGTCGTACCCATAAATTTAAACCTTACATTTCTGATGAGCAACGACTAATCGACTGTGTAGAATCTCTAATTTTTCGCTACCCAAATTTACCACAAACTGGTAATAAACGTCCAGGTCCTCCGATTTCACTAGTGTTTTCAAATCCTTCTGATTTGATACCAGAGTTTACACTAAAACGACAACGTTTAGAATTAGTCCGGTCATGGATTGATACAAGTTGTAATCCACCTACACTCCCTAAACAACAAGTCTTATCTATTTTCACAAGTGTACCACCTGTGGTTCCAGATTTGAGGCCCTCATCTGTGCGACTTACATCTATAGAACAGTCTATAGAATCAGTGGTATCTTTTCGCTCACCACTTTCATCGCCTTCAACTCTTGAACCACAACCTAGTCCGTCACGTCTGTGTAAAAAGTTTCCGTGTTCTACGAATTCAAATATTTCTACTACATTTTCTGTAATTGATTCGACTAACGAAATTGAATGTTTGACGGAAAGTGCTTCACCTATTCATACTGTTACCACGTCAAATTCGTTGTTTAACTCACCTGTGAGTCCAATACCTCCAACATTGTGGTACTCTGATGCTCAAACGTTAGTATCTGAAACCGAAAGTGAACCAATCGTCATCGACTTAATATCTGATGATGAATCTCCGCAAGACCCAGTCGATCCGTTAACAATAGTGACTGTTGAAATATTGGATTCAGATGTAATTGACTCAAATATTTCTGAATCACATATTCTCAACCAAAATAGTCCACCATTATTCTCATCTAATTGTCTTGATTTATCCGGACCACGTCCTTAATCTATGGGAACAAAAAACTCCATAGGTTGCCGTAAGTTACGAGTAATCATTCCTCGTTTAAGTGAAAGTGAAATTCACAATTCAATATCTCAGCCTCGCGATTCAATTTCATCGAGTAGTCATGAGTCCGTAGTACCTATGGCCTCACCATTAGCGTTCACTTTGCCTAATTTGCCACCGGCTATAGACTTACCAATCTCTAGTGATACGCCCGATTCAGCTTTGTTTATTGTCAATACTATATCACAAACAAATGTTTCCTTTTTCTAGTATTCCGGAAATTTTAATTGATGACAATGTTCAATCACTCGACTCAAATTTTGAATTATTCACTTCCAGTACTAATTCGGTTCCGTATGAAGTAACTACAGAACCTGTTACTCCTTTTATCACCATTGGCAGTCCAAATATTGCGTATTCAGAAACTGATAACTTATCACATGTTATTCCTTTGCAGGATTACGATCCCATTTCAGAAGACGAGTCGTGGGATGCTACAACTACATCACCCGAATATTTCCGTACATTTCTTCAACCCGTCGATCCTCCTATCATTCATCCAGGGTTACCACCGACCTAGTATCGTCNTTCAGAAACTGATAACTTATCACATGTTATTCCTTTGCAGGATTACGATCCCATTTCAGAAGACGAGTCGTGGGACGCTACAACTACATCACCCGAATATTTCCGTACATTTCTTCAACCCGTCGATCCTCCTATCATTCATCCAGGGTTACCACCGACCTAGTATCGTCTTTCTTTTCCATCTAAAAAATCCCTTCAAAAGTACTCTAATTACACGGACAACACGGCTCGCACTATTGAAGTTCTTCTTCACAACATCAGGCCAGTAAATTGTACTATTTTTTTTACAATCTGTTAGGGATGAAATTTTCAATTTAATACTATCACGATTGCGTCGAGAAACTCCAAACTGTTTAGGATTAGCGGATGAGCATTTACAAGAATTGGTTTTGCAAACATAAAATTACACTCAATGGGTACATACCTTAGCATGTTTAGAAGATAACATTAGTCGTTCGTTATACTGTGTTTCTTGTTTTTCCACTGGAATTCCTCCATTCTTCCCGCCATTTATCTTACCTATCGTTTCTTCTTGTTCACCAAATTTTTTTTCCTCTGATATAATACAAGCAAAATTGTTGTTGGATGAACTTAACATTCATAATCCAGTGTTTTCTTCTCCCCATTTTTTACCTCTTGGCGATTCTGATTTTTCATCACAATCCTTTGTAATTCCCTCATCCAATACTATTTCTACAATCAACCAACTTCAAACTTTTTCGCTACCAATAACAACCCTCGTACCATATACCTTTTCACCAACGTCAGAAGATTCATCCCAGTCAAGTGATTCAACTAGTGACAGTTCCAGCGACAAATCATCTACTATTAGTGGTACCAGTGGCACTGCTCCGACAGTACCAATTGTTCCAACTACCACAGTAATCGGATATCCATTCCGAGATATCCATCGTACAAGTGATCAGAATCCAAAATTCTATTATGATATTTCTAGTGAAAGTGATTCTTATTCTACCATCTCCGGTCATAGTAATTCTTCCACTCCTAACCGTACCCCAGATTTTCATACTCCTCTTTCGTCACCAAAAATTGACTTATTTGCTGAATCTGACGATCTAATTTAGTTATGTATAACCAATTTTCAGTCAGTATAACTATAATTATTATTATCATACAAATTAGTACTGTTTTCGCAATGGAACAACTAGATTTATATTCAGTTCTTTTTCCACAACCAGAAATAATTTTACTTCCGGTTCCGGAAGATATAATTCTAGCTCAACAAAAACGTTATAAATCCGATAATTGGGTTTATAAATTACCAGTTTCATCTTCTCTTTTAGCTTTGAAATTATTTTATGTCTCAGTTCCACTCACTCCTCAACCAGTATTAAAATCTCAACCTCCTCTCGACCAACAATTTCTTTCTAAATTACAAACTTATCCAACTGCTTCATCCGATATTGTCTTGCCTAGTATTCCATTTTGGACAATGGGAGTTCTACACCGTCAGTACTTTGGTTGCGTTCAACCTTACAATCCTGTTTATATTGTCCCAGTGGAAATTCGCTCTAAATTTTTAACCAATTCCCCATATACCGGATATCATTGCTTTGCAAACGTTAAACGTTTTCACAAATTAGCTCCGCATATTACTTCTAAATCTATTCTAACTGTAGTAGATTATCCAAATTCTCGCTCTCTCACTTATGAAGATTGTTATACTTTGATTACCCAAGGTATTTCTCCTGCAAATACCTCAATTCGCTCGTTTGACCTCCATTCTGGAATTTGGCAACTATTTTGGCTAAATCAAATAAGTACGCGTACAAAAATTTGGTCAGACTGGCAACCAAATCCCTTTAATATTACCCGTGTCAATTTTTTTACAGTTGTCTATTATTATTTCCAACTTATCCATTTACTAGTGGACTTAGGCAATAACCAAATCATAAATGATAATTTATTTCCCTCTAACATTCAATGTTTCTTAGGAAATCGAGATGGTTATGCTTGTAACACTCGCCTAGGTATTCTTTTACAAAGTCTACCTCCATCTAGTACATTATTTTCTAACCGATGTGCTCTGACTACACAGACATCTGATCGGTGTTTTTTGACAAACGATTATATATCTTTCTTTACATTATTTCTAACTGTGTTTCCGATAGATTATGAATATTAATGTGGAATGAAACTAGGTTTAGTTAATATATCTCCAAATATTCCTTGAGCTATATTACAAAACATTACTACCATCAGTTTACATTTTTATTCTTTACACAAATATTTAGTTCCTGATTCTAATAATCCAATTTTAATTTCTCAACTAGCCCCGTGCAACACTAATTAATTCTTTAATCTTTCCGTAGATGTGTTTGTTATCATTTCTCCGTTTTTCATCCGTTCTTTGTATCACTCTCTTTGTTGTGTATTCCGGTGGTATTTACGTCCAAACGTCTATTTCTCCTACGTCTATTATACTAAAAGAAATTCCGGAACCCGACGCATATGGTTCAAATATGTTACCTGCTCGTTTGGAACTAGCTCCAAGTGATCGTGCTCCTGATACCAAATATATAAATGTTACTAAACCTCGTTGGGGTTTAGGAGCATTATATGCTCACAAGCAGGGTTGTTCATTAAAAATGGATGGTGCCTTTTTAGTTGCCGTTACCTTCTGGTCAAATATGAAACCTTCCAACGACTTCTAGTTTATATATTATGTCTAATAGTTCTAATCTTCGTCACCGTTGCGAGTATGATGACGGCCGCTGTTGGTCTAATTTGGGCATTATTGTATTTAATATTGCTGATAATTCTATTTCTCCCACCAAGTGTGAACTTCGTCATCGGCAGACATCCAATTGTTACTTATACTGCCCTAATCTTAGTTTTACCTTGGTCACGTATGATCAATATAAAACTATCGGTTGTGGTCATCATATTGGATTTGCACGAATCCAAAGTTATTATACCTATCGGTTGAGTGCTAGTCATTATAATCAACCTGATCATCGATTAAAAGAACAAATGGACATGACTATGTCTAAAGTTTACGAGAATATCCGTGTAGCACAACCATCTTTTGTTCAATTAATACATTTAGAAACTTGTTCTCATTATCCAAAAAACTTAACACTATTACGCCTTAATTTACATAATCCTTGATTATATTCAATTTACTCCTCATGCATAATCCTTGAAACACTAATTCTGTGTATTCTTTTCTTCTAAGCACATCATGTATTTCCACTTTGCTCTCATCCTTGTTGCACTAGTTTCTTTTACTTCAGCCATTAACATCGACTTGTCATCAATTCCATTTACTAACATCTCGGAGTTGTTCGATACTTCTTTGATCACTAACGAGACGCTTCTACATTTGCTCCCAACCATTTGTTCCCCTTCACTTGGTAGTTCTCAAGTTCGTCTTAGTGGGACTATACATCGTACTGACTGCGTTATTGAAACCTTATGGAAACTTCTACCAATCCATGGTACCTGTAACTTTGGTACATCTTATTCACGTACAGTGTCGGCTAACTTACCAACAAATTGATCCTACCATTCATGATATGAATGTTAGGGTAAACAAACCAAGAGTATCACCCAAGTGTTTTTCTTTGGTGAACACACCCAAAAATATCAAAACTCTCAACTTACATTATCTCGTTTGGTATGTGACCACATGTATCTCACCAATACTACCATTCTAGGTGAAAGATTGAAATCATCTACCGCCGATACTATGTGCACTCAAAACTGGCCAGCCACTGAATATTATTGGTTAATCGTTCAAACGGTCTCTGTCTCAAACTATTGTATTCGTCGATTTGCTCTAGAAGTTAATCCAGCTACTGCCATAGTGTCTGCTTCACCTACCTTGTTTCTTGATGCTTAATCATGTCCTACTACCCTTGGCTCTGTTTATTGGACCACCACTCGAATTCCCCTTCTACAATATTGTCGTCCCACGTTTTATCAATCGGACTTTTCAATGCTTACCGACTTGTTCTTCTAAGATCCTAATTTAAATTATGTTATTAGTTCTATTCAACACCAATTTCATTGTGGTACAAAAATAGCTTATGTGAAAATACGTTTGACTACTAACCCGGAAGAAATCTCACATCGTGATAATTCAATCTCATTCACCGCTCAGTTGGACTTTAGCACCTTACTAAATGCCCACACTGATTCTGGACAACATTATTATATTGTGACGAAGAAATTGGATATGTGCTGCTATTTTGTTCATACCACCACAACCGACGATTCTGATGATTATCTGGCAATCGATAACGAACCCTCAACCAGTACTCCCCATTTCCCCACATCTCCCTCCATTCCCTCTAATAATTCACTTCCCTCGGATGATTCGTTTCTTTTATCATCAACTCAAATTCCTTCTTAACCTTTTGTTCCAATGCGTGTAGATTCACATCATGTATTCTTCCACATTTCAGCGCTCTCGTTCCGAATCAAAATATTTCAATTTAAAATTAAAAAATTAGTAAACAGGGACGATTTGTAGAATACACGATGTGAATCGGAGTAACTAAATTGTAAAATCACAAAATAGGAAAAAGTAGTAAAAACAAATATGATGCGTAGTGAAATAATAAGTAAAGTGTAGTAAAGACATGTAAAAGCGTAGTAAAAATCACATGTAATAATGCATACTGTATTAAAAAAGTAATAATCTTAAATAAAACTAGTATTATGTTAAGTTTAGTAAAAATCCAATACAAAAGTATAAAATGTTTCAAAAATCAAAAAAAAAGAAATCGAAATAAAAATTAAATTAATAATTATAGATCATACACCACAACCGACTTCAGTTCATCTAAATGTGAAAAGTGTAAAGTTAACATCATGAGATCAATATTGATTTCATAACAGCGTTTACAGAACTGTAAGACTTGGAAAAGTGAAAGTGTTTAGTGAAGAAAAAATTTAAATTTAAGATTAGTTTAATAAGTTTTCTCAAAAGCAAAATATTATGAGGATCTGGTGAGGAAGGATGTTATGAGCATTTACTCGTCCTCCGAATTGAGGAACTCGGAGAACGAGAAAATGGTCAGGGCATGAGGAAGATCGATATCCGATATCAGATCGATATCCTTTCCTCGTGCGTAACTGGGTCAGGAGTGTGTCTTTCGCATTGCGAAAACGCGTTCTACGAATCCGAAGCGAGGAGAATATCCACCTGACCCAGTTAAGAGGAAAGAGAAGAAATCTATAAGAACGAGAGTTTTCTAGACTCTCGTGGCCACAAGCCAAAATATTGTAATCCGTCTCTCACGGAATACTATTTTTGGCTGCGAGCAAATTCGTAAGTCTTTTTTTCTTTCTCCATTACAACTTCGAATTTTACTTCTTAAGTTCATTTAACTGAAAGTAATAAAAGTAATTATTATCCAACAAAAGGGGTTGTCAAACATCGTGAGATTATTTAGTGATTTCAACACTCAAGTGACCTCTGGGGAGGTCAACACCTTTCACTGTGCCCTCTGCTCTACAGTTCCACAGTAAGTACAAGTATTTAAATACAATAGCACTACACACACAGTTAAGCAATAACAACAATACACAGTTACACAAAGACAACAACTTCTTTCCAAAATGGGTTTCTTTGATTAGTATCCACAGAAAATGGATTAACTGACTGTTTCTTTGGACCCAACAGTTAATTTGTTTGTTTCTTAATTTTTTTGGGCCAATCACTTAATTATTAAAAACTACGTTATCTACCATTAATATTAAAATAAATGAAATTGAAACTTAAATTTTTCTTTTAAACTTATGAGAACATGTTACAATCATGAGTTCAAAGCATGGTGAACGTTGTGACCCTTTCTGTTTGAGATTTATTTTTGTCCTTGGACTTAAGGAATTGTAAACCCGTGAGTCATCTACATGACACAAAGAAAATACTTAGAATTCATACATATTTCTTGTTCTAAAAATTTTACTTATAAAGTAAAAGCTAGTAGCATTCTATTTCTCTCCAAGGAAGGTTGTTTAACTACAAAGTAACAATACCGACCATTTTACTCTTACATGGTAGCAGATAGTGGTTTGCCAATCCACAATAACTCTCTTCTTTTTATTTCTTTCGATTCTTTTGTTTATTTACAATAGTCGAAACCCTCTCCAGAAAACTACAAATCGACGGAGTCTACATCGAACAACAGCAGAAATTCAATAACAAATAAGTCCTAGTGATATTAGAGAAGTTTAGTTTCTGTCAGAGAAGGAACGGAAATCCAAAAAGTGCAAGTTTTTGGTCTTTCTTTCTTGGAACTTCATAAGTAGAAAGTGTGAATTTTCCCTGAGACTCCTAGCACCTATCCCTTTTCCGAGGAGATTTCTCAACTGCTTTAGAAAGCTCCTCACGTGTTGAAGCTGAAATCTACTGCAGAGTGTTTTTGAGTTTCTACCACTGGGCAACAATGGCCAAAGGCTTGTGAACTAAATAGGGTATAGTCGCGAGTTGACACTCANTGGCCAAAGGCTTGTGAACTAAATAGGGTATAGTCGCGAGTTGACACTCAATTATTTTCTAATTTTGGCTTTTCATTTATAAAATATTCCGGTTAAAAACAATATGGTTTCAAAATGGCCGCTTGGGCCCTCCGAGGATGACAGGAGGGTTGGAAAAGTTATTAAAAATTTATAAAACAATATAACTTCAAAATAATGAATAATAATGGGCTGGTATTTTTAGTACCATATAATGTGAGCTGGTTTAGTTAGGTGGTGTGGAGGTTGCAATGCAATCCAGTGGTCTGGGTCAAGACTCACAGCTAGCGTGAATTTTATTTTCCACTATTAATTTTAAAGGAGATAAAATTATTGGTAATTGCTTTCAATTTCAAATTAGACGCCGAGTATCAAGGCCACGTTACTTTTATGTTTCAGGAAGTTTCTTCACCGAAAAATTGAATTCAGTTCCAATTTCCGCCAAATCATAATGGCTCTCAGAAAAATGACACCATTCTCAAAGTATGTACCTATGAGTAGTAACTCGTTTAGAAGTTTCTTTCCAGCAAACAAAACAAACTCTTTTATAGACTAGTTAATAAACTATTAGATCAACTAAAGTTTGTTGAATAAAGTAAATATTTATTTTAATAATATTATTATAATATTTACTCCTTGAAGTTGCCTTGAGTGATTTGTGGTATTTCCCAAAGGCAAACAAAAAAAGCAAATTATATTTGGTCACCATGACGGAACCAATAAGATTACAGTCGTCTTGAGATTCAAAATGATCATCAATGTCTGGAAAAAAAAAGTTTTAAGGTATGAGGAAATTCTAAACTAATTCAATGAACTGTTGACAAAGTTCACAAAATGTTGTTTGGTTTCAGCAATAAGGACAAAAAGGATAAAGTCGAGATACCCTAAGATTATGCTCTTTCCCTTGTATTTAATGCAACATTGTTCCCCAAAGAAGAGACAATAGCAGAAAACCTACCGAGTAATGACATGTTAAATGATATCGACCTTACGATACCATTGAGCTATAATATATTCCGAGACGAACTGTTTTATGCTACAGTCGAAGAGCCAACCGAGCCAACGGTAGACTTTTTGATGAAAAATATCAATACTTCACTCCATACGTATAAAATTTCTTTTACTTATGACGAAATGTAATATCTGCCGACGGTGTTCAAAGAACTGGTTACATGGTGAGATTTTTCAACCTCCTAGAAACAGTTTTTGCAAGCGTTTCTCCTTTTTGGTTCAATTACGAACACTCTTTTTCCCCCAGCGTCGCTAACATTTATCTTGATGTTCTACATGATCATCTCTTGGTCTTGTCCAATGTAATCGAACCTCAGTTTTTCAATGGGAAAAGTATCCTTTACTTGGGGATTTTTTCAACAGATAAGCAAATTGTATCTTGGAAATATACGACAGACGTGAGTCTCNGTATCCTTTACTTGGGGATTTTTTCAACAGATAAGCAAATTGTATCTTGGAAATATACGACAGACGTGAGTCTCTTCCACAAGTATCCCGCCAATCTCCTCTACTACCCAGTTGTCGATCTAGACACTATTCAAGACATTGAGATTCAACTTTGCAATAAAAATATGAATCAAATTCCTGATATGAGAAACAGACATACAGCAGTCTTGCTCCATTTTCAAAACAGGACGTTTTGATNGTATCCTTTACTTGGGGATTTTTTCAACAGATAAGCAAATTGTATCTTGGAAATATACGACAGACGTGAGTCTCGTCCACAAGTATCCCGCCAATCTCCTCTACTACCCAGTTGTCGATCTAGACACTATTCAAGACATTGAGATTCAACTTTGCAATAAAAACATGAATCAAATTCCTGATATGAGAAACAGACATACAGCAGTCTTGCTCCATTTTCAAAACAGGACGTTTTGATTTAAATGACTGTCGTCCCACCACAAGTCTCAGTGTAGAAATTGCCTTTGCTCCAGCCAGTTCTTGTATAAAATTTATTTGTAAAAGTAAAACCCATATGTTTGAAGTTTATTGTAAAGACGGAGTCTGTAAACTTAGAAAAATAGATATTTCAACACCTACTCAAATTGGTTATGGCGGTTTAACTCCCTTGGTGTTCCCTTACACAATCCCGGTGCAGAGTGTAAAAAAGGCAAAAAAAAGAAAGGGTCAAAAAAGTAAAGGAAGGAAAAGGTCTGCCGCCAAATCTAGTCAAAAAGAAAAAGGACAAAGCAAACGTAGACACGCTTATAAGAATAGGAAACAAATCAAAATCAAACAAGTTGCAAAATCCAGTTTCAAGAAGANGAAGAGTGTAAAAAAGGCAAAAAAAAAGGGTCAAAAAAGTAAAGGAAGGAAAAGGTCTGCCGCCAAATCTAGTCAAAAAGAAAAAGGACAAAACAAACGTAGACATGCTTATAAGAATAGGAAACAAATCAAAATCAAACAAGTTGCAAAATCCAGTTTCAAGAAGAAGAATCCCGCTCANGCTTATAAGAATAGGAAACAAATCAAAATCAAACAAGTTGCAAAATCCAGTTTCAAGAAGAAGAATCCCGCTCATTCTTCCAAATTGGAAGAAAAAATATCGTGGAAGACAGACCTAGTGCAAGTTTAGTGTCCCAAAATAAAATGGATTATTCACTCGTTTCAGGCTCAAAGCCTAGCTTCCTATCTCAATTAGACATATTTTCAAACCCAGTATTGGATGTGAGCCTTTTACAGTCTGATTATATAAAAATTGTTCCAGTAAACCCAGTCAAAGACAACACCAGCTGACAACACAAATTGTTTCATATACCCGACTCCATTGTTCCAAACATTTACTTTGACTTTGCCTCAAGCGACATGTACTTGAAGTGCAAAGTTTTAAACAGTGACGGTTCAGCTGTAGCCCTCAGCGAAAATGTTGCAGTCTGTAATCAATTTTTCTACGCCTGTTTCCAAAACTGTCAAATTACAATTCATGGGAAGCAGAAGACAGACTATAACATGATGTACCCTTATCATGGGATCCTTTCTACATTGTTGACAAAGGGTTTGGATGTAAAGACAAGTCTCTCTACTGCCATTGGCTACTACCCAGACACTCTCCAAAACCAGTATACTAATAGTAATACGGGATTTGTAGCTAGAAAAGCAATGAAGGCTCTACCAAAGACTGTGGACTTTCTTGGAAGATCGAGTGCCTCGTTGTTTGAACTATCGTCTTGGATTCCAAGTAGCATGAACATTTATATTACGTTCACCAAGAGTCCCGCCTCTTTTTGTTTGGATACGTCTACCGACAAAGCATATACACTTTCCATTAAAGAAGCTTCCCTTTATTCAAAGAGTCATACAGTGAACCCTCAAATTGTGTCTAGACACCAACAGCTGTTTGTTTCTGAAGCAAAAACAATCTGTAGTGTGAGGGACTTGGAATTGAAGCGGTCAAGCATTTCCATACGCACGTAGATTTATACAACCGAGCAAATATTCTCAGTTTGTAAGCCGTCCATAATTTTGGTGGGAATCTTAGAACCTGCATCATTCCTGGGAAGCTTCAAAACCAGTTGTCAGAACTTTGCAGACTTTGGGGTGACCTCTATTAGTATCAAGAGTGAGGAGGCGAGTCAAATTTACAAGAAAATTCTATGCAACTAGAAAACACACATGTACTTGCAAGCATACAACTCAATCTTTGGAGTCTTGGGGCAAGGACTCACTGGAAACGAGATAGACAGAAGTAACTACAAAGTAAACGCGGGATCTTTAGTAAAACAATTTTTCTCAATTCCAAGGGTTCCTTTATGGTGTGCTTACTTTTGTCTAGGTGGGAAACTGTCTATATCTTTTTGAGATCACTCCGGTGGCAGGGTCTACAGATTTACTACCGACACGCTCAGGGTCCATTAGGGTGAGTAGTTGATACATTAGTCTTGATAGCAAACCTTTTTTATTATAGTAGCCATATAATCTACAGGTTACACTCAACTTTAATGAGACCACAACAAAGGCTCTCGAGGTGATTGTTTTGGGTACTTTTACCAACGTGTTGACAATCGACAAGAGANACCACAACAAAGGCTCTCGAGGTGATTGTTTTGGGTACTTTTACCAACGTGTTGACAATCGACAAGAGAAGGGAAGTGGAAATTCTCAGAAATTGAAATGGACACCTTGACACTAGAGAGGGAATGGATTGTGTAAAAGATGTACAAATCTTTTTATCCGGACTTTTGACGTAGCTAATGATGAGATTGTGAAAATAAATAACAAACCACCCTTTGCTTGTATTCAAAATACAGGGACTTCTGGTACCCCTAGTAAGTCGATACCTTGTAAAGACTTTTCAATTATTATTTTCAATACTCGCCTTCTAGACATGATCCCAAATATAATTTGACTAACGCATGGTTCTTTTTTTATTGCTTTTAGGCTACCTTTGGGTATTATGGGCTCATCTTAAACCTTCCTTTGTCATCTTCTTTGATAGTCTGGCATGCTCTCCGGAAGATTACAATCTCACTCAGCTGTTTGGTCCCTTTACTAGAATTTACGAGAGGAGCATTCCACTCGTCCAACCAGACAACACCCCATCATGTGGTCTCTACTGCTTGTACGTTTTCAATGGATTAGCTCAAGGTAGACAGTAGAAGGCAATTTTAAAAGATTTTGATTACCTATGTCTCATGAAATATGAGAGTATTGTCCAGGACTTTTATACTTTATTACTTCCATGTTTAGAGAAAATGGAGGAATTCTGTCAAAAGTCTCCCAAACTGTAAATGGGACTTGCCCTTTGATGTTAAAATAAGTATGTCTAATCGTACATTTTATGTTTCAAAGAATTTGTTAATAAAAATTATTGAAACGTTTGTTTTTGTCGTGAAAAACAGTACATTATTAGAGGCATCTAGACTAGAAGCAGTTGAACAATGGTAAGAAGTGAAGGGGTTTTAGTTATTCAATTCACTTGCATTCGAGTCGTTGACCAGTCTGGTTGTTACCATGGCGGTAAAGTTTTTGGTTTTGTTTGTTGTCGGAGTCTGTGGAGGTTAGTTTAACTGAATTTATAAGTGTATTACTGAACATGATCTCATTATTGTCATACAATTAGCAGGTCAAATGGATCTATTGCTTTCTTGCAATTAATGTACTGAGCGCGGGCAAGTGTTTCTCAAGAGTTGGATCTTGTACGTGAGTCAAAATTTCTTTTGCATGGATGAAAAGTCACATACAAAGCCATGGGTTTTGGTTGTGAATCGTGTGAGTGAATCTAAAGAGTGTATAGCCTTTCAAGTGGAAAAGAATGGACTTTTGTATGAATATTTCTGGCCTGACTATCCATTGAATGGTACTGCCCTTGAGGATACAAACAAGATTCTAAAGTCTCTCAACGGAAAAGAGCCATTCGTCTCATGTATTTACACCCTTTTAGGTGAGTTAAAGCGACTAGTACTATTATTTCCTTTAAATTAAACGGCAATATAGTTTTTATGTTACATCTTACTATAGGGCTTAGCGTATCTATATTTTCTCTTATCCTTGGACGCCTTTTGATGAAATACATCAGAACCATTTAGTGTATTCCTCGGGAAATTAGAATTTCTTTCAAGTTGTGAGTGTACTAATGAATTCAATTTAATTACAATTTGTATTGAATATGGTACTCTACGACTAGAGATTGCAAATCCAGAAAAGGATAAAGGAAAATTACGGGAAATTCGGGAAATGATTTCCCGAGGTAACCACATGAAATCCCGTTCGGGATATAACAAATATCCAAATCTTAAATTTAAAATTTTCAACTACCTTACAAACATTAAATTACGTTAAATTTCACTAAAAAAATAAAATTGATAAAAAAAATTTTTTTTAGTATTAAAATGGAAATTTCTTTAGATTTTGTGGACTATCCATCTGCATTACCAGTTTGAAAACATTTCTGAAGAGGCGATGGACTAGAAGCTAAATGCAAGCTTTGTTCAAATATAAAAGTTTAAAATCTAAAGGTGGTTCAACAAAAGGACTGCACAACCATTAGTTGATGGTTCATCAACTTAATGGATTGAAAAAGAAGTCAAATATGATCAGTGTCATAAACTCAAGTAAACATAAATATTACAAAACTTTATATCCAATAAAACTATGTATATTTGTTAGAGGTGTTGCGAAGGGCATTTTCCCTCTTCGATCGAAGATCGAAAAAAACAAAAAAAAAACATCGAAGATCGAAGCTTCGATCGAAGGCTCAAAAAATTTGCATGTGGGGTGTCTATCAAATAGTAATAGCAAGCGGAAGCCATTTTAACGGTACGTTATAAATTGAGAAATTAGAATTATATTTTTATAAAAATAAAATTAAACGCAAAGTAGTTTATTTATTGATATTGTGGCACAGTGTCAGATTACTTATTTTTTCCAGTATAATCTAAACCTCACTCGTCTACTTTCCGTTTCGACGAAAGGTCGGGTTTCAGTATTTCCGTGATTATGATAACCGGGGATGGGGAAGGGTTGTCATTTCTTATTTATTACTAATTACAATCTGGATTATTTTTCTATTCTGTCGTATGATTCTCCTTGGCGTACTCCTCTGCTTATTTTGATTTTGGCAGTCGTTTTCCCGTTTGAGATTATAGATGCGGTGGCTTGGTTGTATGTTTTTGAATATATTGGTAAATTTTAAGGATACACCCTCGGCGATTAGTGTCGACCAGAGTAAGTCGCAATTTGGGGAATTGAACGCCTGTTTCAAGTCCACAAAACAGGTGTATAATTTTTTTGCCGGAATATTTGTTTTTGCACCAGCGATTTGAAAACAAATATATGATCTAAGTGCTTTTGTGTTTTTGAAAACCTGCTTGAAAAATAGATATTTTGTTGTGTTTTTTAATCCACAAGTTGAGTGTCATTAAGTATTGAGGTAAACAGCTTGATTATGGTATTAAGCAGAGAGATGGAGCGATAATTGGATGGGTCGTTGATTTCTCCCTTTTTGGAAATAGGGATGACCATGACTTTGCACCAGCCTACGAGAACCTGTCCTTCATCGTAAATTTTCTGGAAAAGATTGTTGAGTTGTTGTATCGGGGTAGCGTTTAGCATCTTCCAAATTTCGTTTGGGATGAGATCCGGACCCGGAGTTTTCCCTGCATGCTGTTTTTTGATTGACAATTTAAGTTCAAAGATGGTGAATAGAGCGTCTAAAATTGGATCGTATACTGTAGCTTTGCTGAAGTTTGGTGGAGTGAAGTGTTTGTGGTTCGGTGAGTCGTAAATTTTTTTGAAGTAACTGTGCCATACAGAAGCGGTGATTGGTGTTGAAGATGTCCTAACTCGTTTTCTTAAAGATTTGATACATTTCCAAAATTCTTTAGGGTGTTTTGTTTGTATGATTTTAGCTTCCATTGTTTTTCCGTAATTCTCTGCTTTAATTTTGCAGAGATTTTGGTATTTAGTCTTAAGAGCAATGTAAGTGTTGATTGCTTCTGTTCTTTTAGAGGATTTATGTGGTTCAATTCTTTGGAAATGACGTAGTGCTTTGTTGGTCTGATATTTTTTCAGGGAGCGTTCATGATTGAACCAAGCTGGACCGTGAACAAAAGGTTTTGCTTGCCTGATGAGGCTGTAGTTTTCACACGTATGGATGATGGTTTTTTGTAAGGACGTTGCTATATGAAACGGGTCGCTAATACTATTTAACTGTTTGACGGTTTTGTTTAGTGTAAACGTGAAGTCATTCAGTTTTTTTGGCCTAGTCGGAAGTCTGATATGTTTTTTTGATATATTCGGTGGTACTTGGTCGGTGGGGAATAATTTAGTGATTATTGGAAAGTGGGTAGAGTGAGGTAGGTCAATTACTTCAAAGTGGCATATATGCGCTAGAGAAGAAAGGGAGTAAATAAGTAGGTCTATTACGCTTGAATCTCTTTTTGCCCTACTAATAAAGGTGGCTTTACCTGATTTATCACCTGATATTNGTTGTTGAGTCAGCTGGGCTCAAGACTCTCATACAAGTACAATGATCGGCGTTTTTTTCTGATTCCGCTCCCGCGTCGACGCTGTCTTTTCTTTTGAATTTCGCTCTCAATGTTTTTTACTCCTAGGCTCCCAAAACCTTTTTTGCGGCTCCGCTTTAACTCTAGCGCCCAGAAAACTTTTGTGTGGGATTGCTTGAGGGTCTGAAGATTATGTTTGGGCTCCGCTCACTCAGACTATAAAAATATTTATTGGCTTAACAAGTTGATTTTTTGTTGCGCATCGTGCCGACTCTTTTCTTCAAAAAATATTTTTCGCAGCTCAACTCCAAAACTTGCCTCCATAAACGTTGATCTCCCAGGTACGTATCCGCTCAACTTATTTATTTATTCAAGGAATTTGAAATTACTTATTTACTTGAATTCCTATTGATGTAAAAGTTTCTGCGAATATATCAGTAATTCCTTAAAAAACTTTTAGATTAAAAAATGTTTTTTTTTGTTAATGATAATAATGATTTAAACTGTTTGTTAATAAATTGTTAAATTGTGTACAATTTTCGAAAGAGATTTTACATCACTGTCCTTCAAGTTCAACTTTAAAGTTGTCATTTTTTACAATTTTCTTGTCCTTAGTACAATCTTTTTGATCAATCAGCTTAGACATAATTTAGTTTCATACAGCTTTCTGATGCATTCGTGGACCGACTTGAATTGTTAACATAATATAGCATGTGCAACAGTATGTAAATTTTATCAAAATTTCAAATTTCTTGAGTAAATAAATGAGCGAAAACGTACCTGGGAGATCAACGTTTATGGAGGCAAGTTTTGGAGTTGAGCTGCGAAAAATATTTTTTGAAGAAAAGAGGTGGCACGTTACGCAACAAAAAAAATAAATTTGGTAAGGTAATAAATATTTTTATAGTCTGAGCGAGCGGAGCCCAAACATAATCTTCAGACCCTCAAGCAATCCCACACAAAAGTTTTCTGGGCGCTAGAGTTAAAGCGGAGCCGCAAAAAAGGTTTTGGGAGTCTAGGAGTAAAAAACATTGAGAGCGAAACTCAAAAAAAAAGACAGCGTCGAAGCGGGAGCGGAATCAGAAAAAAACGCCGATCATTGTATTTGTACGAGCGTCTTGGGCCCAGCTGACTCAACAACACAAACATAGGATAAAATTTTTGCCCCACAAAAAAAGTCATTCCGGTATGCGCTAGAGAAGAAAGGGAGTAAATAATTAGGTCTATTACGCTTGAATCTCTTTTTGCCCTACTAATAAAGGTGGCTTTACCTGATTTATCACCTGATATTGCACCATTTCTTTTTACAAGTCCTAATTCTTTTAAATGAGTTAGTAGCAATTTCCTGTTAGTTGAAATTAGTTTGTCCTTATTACTCCTTGTGTTTCCAGAAGTGGTGTTATGCGATCCTATCCTAGCATTTGCATCGCCCATCAGGATAATTTTATGATAGAGAGTTGAATGTTGAGTGATGTCCCGCATAAGTGCCTTGAGTTTGGTGTTATGTAGGTGGTCTGGGGATAAGTAGAAGAAAATAATTAGGAAGTGTAGTTTTATAAAACTTAATCTTAGAAGGATTGACTACGTGTTTTGTTTTATTATATGGATATTTAAATTACGGCTGCGCTCCCAACCAAAAATGATTACACCGTAGGGTCGACCACGTTGCTTTTGTAGTGCTGTTATTACTTGTATTTCATAATGCTGGGATAAAATTGAGTGATGGTTTACATGTTTGTACATTGTTTTGGTAAGACAAAATACTGAAGGTTTGAGGTTGATCAAATCAGTATAGAAGTCAGATTTCTTGTTTTTTATTCCTGTAACATTGTAGCATAGTTAAGAAAGGTGTGTGGTTGCATATGAATTTATTGGTGGAGGTTGGAGTTGAGAACTGCCTGAGTTTCATAAATTAGTTGGTGGGACTTGTGCATTTTTCTTCTGTTCTGATCGTCTATGGGCGGCTTCTTCTCTCAAAATTTTTGGTTTGTCTGAGTAAATGGAGACTCCTGAAGTGCTTTCCTTTTTACTAGTTGTAAGTACTTTGTCTAGTTGGGTTTGGATAATAAATTATACCGAGATTGGCCGTGGACGGTCACCGTGTTTTGGAACTGTCCTACCCAGTCTTTTAGTTTCTCCTAACTTGATGTCTTTGAGTTAAAGTTTATTCTCGATAAACTTTTCTATATTAGCTTTAAGCATCGTCTGGTCTCCTTCTTTTACACCTTGGAAGATTAGAAAAGGTTTCCGGTTTTCAGTGGAAGGTGTGCCACTGACAGTTTAAGTGAGAGGTTGTCTGACGTTAACTTTTCAATCGTTAATTTCATATTCGAAGAATTTTGCTCTTCTTCATCAAGTCGGGTAGTAAGATCTGCACATTGTTTTTGAAGTTCAGTGACAATGGTAGTAATCTTAGTAAGACTTGCATCAACATTGGTGATCTTGTCGCTGAGTGCTGGGATAAGTGCTGTTTCTTGAGCAATAAGGGATATAGTTTTGCCAATGTCTTCTGAGAGTTCCATTCTTCCTTGTTTTGCTACTGGGTATATCGTAGAGCATGCACCGTCTGCTGATCTTTTGCGGTATCGGTCAAGGTAAAATTTTCTGTTAGTAGTCGGTGAAGCTGAGACGAGTGCCCGAACAATAGTCCAGGAACACACGGCTACTAAAATTGTGTGTCGTATGACAGTAGTGTTGTTTTATACTGTATGATAGGTGAATGGCGATCGTTGCTGCTGTCAAAACATAGTAGGGGTCTACCTTTTCATATTGCACACTTTCACACTTTCACACTTTCACAGAAGTGTGAAGGAGAAGTGCGAAACTCCTCCCCAGAAAGTGTAAAGAACCAATTACAGAAGCGCAGAAAAACAGGTCTCACCCGAAAAAATTTCATACTTGAGCACTTTCACACTTTCACAGAAGTCTTTACAAAAGTGTGAAAACGCGCCCCAAAATTCAAAATTTGCCAATGAGACTCCACAGCGGGACAAAGTGTGAAAGTGTGAAAGTGATCAGATAATTTTTTTCACACTTGCTTACAACTTCTATTTCTCCGTCAATTAAAAACTTCAGATTTTCGATTTTAAATTGTTTTCAAGATTTTGATCAACGACATTGATAATTTTTGATAGCATTTATTATTTATTAGCGTTTATTTATGACATTAATAACGCATTGATAGCGTTTATGTATTGCCTGCACTGAATTAAATAACCCTAAATAAATTACTGAAATTTTGAAAATTTAGCCTTATTTGATTGTTTTCCCATTTGGATTATTTAATTACTACTTCAAACCTAGGGCTCACCCGATTCCTCTTCACACTTTTGCACACTTTAGTACAGAAAGAGTTGAAATATTTTCAAGTGTGAAGGGTATAAGGTCTCACCTGCTGTGGCTTCACACTCATGCGCGCTTCAACATGAAAGTGTGCAATAAAGTCATCTGTGAAAGTGTGAAACTAAAAAGGTAGACCCCTAGTGTATGTATTTTGAGGTTATTAATGTTGTTTGATTTATTTAATCGATGTGTTTTATTCTTTACATTAATTGAAAGTTAATTGGATCAAAAATTTTAGGCACCCAATTTAGCAACCTTAGTTGAGCAAGCGGCACTCCTTGAATATTAAACCTTTCCGAGAAGCCAAATTTTGACTCCGACAATCAGTTCTAATCTACATTACCCAAATCAATGAAGAGGAGTGTATGGTGGCGAGTGCTTCCAAAACAGTCTACCAACCCCTAGTAAGAATATTATCAGCACTGATTGATCATTTTGATGGTATTAGAGTTAGTTTTAGAATATTAGCGGATAGGATTGAAGTAACACATAGCGTAACCCATAAGAATGATGCAATCGGGTCTCCGTTTATGCTCTTGACTCATTCTAATTTTATTTCAAAGATTTTCTTAAACTCTTGTAGCTATATAATTTCTTCACTAAGTCTATACCTTTCAAACGGAAGTAATTGGCAAGTATCGCAGTAAAAAGATCTCCAGGTACATGTAGGAATTTGTATCCCTATCCGAAGGAGGAGATATATTTCGACACCTGCTATATTGTCTGGAAAAAAATCATTAATTAATATTAGATAGACTGCTTCAAATTTTCCATCTTATGCTCATTTTATGCCGAGAAATAGTAGACAGGACTAGTAAAGCGGCAACAGTTGGGACAAAAGGTATACCAAAAGTCGTTTATAGCAAAAAGAATATTAGAAGACCCAAAGAGTTACAATGTATTTTAAGAGCAGTTAAATCTGAGCTTTCTGGATCACATGACGAGAGTCTTTCTTGTAGATATTGAGTTGGTTGAAGAAAAATTTCCAGACATGAGTATAAACGTGTATACAAATGTTGGAATAGACACTGTTGTTCTCATGGCTACGAGGGACATTAGGCAACATCAGTTCAATTTACTTCTTTTCAGGGACTCGGTTAATAGAGATAATTCTCACTACGTGTGTATTAGGGATTTTTCCTCATTTGAAGAAAAGGATGGGTCGAGGAGACATTATTATTGCTTTAAATGTCAACGGCGGTTTGATTTACGATACTCAAGTATACAATTCCACACATGCGGAGATGATCCTATTAAAACAAAGGTCCCCAAGAGTAACACTGTCAAGTTTACCCAATTTCACGGTCTGCTCTATTTGCAAATCATTTTTTACTACAAGATATTCTATTTGAACATTACAAAAGACGAAAAGTTTGGATCCAATTCATCTTATGTGGTCATAAAAGAGGTGATTGCTTACTCTATGTTATGTCTGGAAAAGGGTGGTGGAACTCGAACATTTTATTACCAAGGGGCCGATTGTATTGACCACTTTTTTTCACTTACTATGAACTTGTCTAACGAGTTGGTGAAGAACATAAATGTTACAATTAAGACAATTGTGCCAGACAAGGAGCCGCGGGAGCGTCAGGAGCAAACAACTCAANAGACGAAAAGTTTGGATCCAATTCATCTTATGTGGTCATAAAAGAGGTGATTGCTTACTCTATGTTATGTCTGGGAAAGGGTGGTGGAACTCGAACATTTTATTACCAAGGGGCCGATTGTATTGACCACTTTTTTTCACTTACTATGAACTTGTCTAACGAGTTGGTGGGGAACATAAATGTTACAATTAAGACAATTGTGCCAGACAAGGAGCCGCGGGAGCGTCAGGAGCAAACAACTCAATGTCATGTATGCGGGGAGCTCTTTAATAAAGAAAACTGGAAGACGTACAATAAACATCACTATACAGGTTTACCCCATCCTAGCACTTCATGTTGTAATGTCTGTAATCTACAAATTAAATCGACAAATTACCTGACTGCTCTTTTGATGGTATCTCAACATGAATTTAGATTAATCTTATGTAAAATGAAAACTATTTTTGACCATGTAATGCCTATTTCTAGAAAATCATAAGGATTAATGGGATTACAGCTTAGGCAGACAATTTGTAGATGATCCTACGAGTTTCATTATGATATCAGACAGATGTAAAAAATTATTGACCAGACTGTTGTATATTTGACTTGGCTCTAGAATTGGAGGGCTCAGATTTTTTGTTTAACATATTTAAAAAAAAATTTGGTGAAGGTGCTGATACTTCGACTGTTGTACTTCCAGACGACCTTTTTTTCCAATTTTTTCTTCTCTTAAAGAATTTGAGTCCTTTAAAGATAAACCATTTACGCTCCTGGTATATGCCCAGACAAGAGGGAGGAAATTTAATTTTACACACCGCAAGCAGATGAATCTTTTAGAGATAATTAAAGAGGCTTGCTCAACTGAAACATCGCTCACAGCTGATGTGTTCAAATATCTTAGGCAGGTGTACTATAAAGAGTACAATTTGGATTTGGCGGCCTTTTGGAGTGTATCTCCATTTTCAAAACAGGCTGCCCTTCTATGGGAGAAAGGATTGGAATTGGAAATAGTAACTGACAAAAAGATTGATGAAATTGTTTCCAAAGGAACATATGGAGAGCTTATTCAGACTACAAAATTAAAGAGTATTTCAAATCCAGTAGGAAACTCCAATTTTGATTCGTCAAAGCCTGCTAAAAAAATTTTGTATGCCGACATTTCAATGAGTTATACAAAATCTTTACTAGGAAGACTACCACATACAGAAATTTGTCTTATGGGTCAAAAAGATATTGAATCTTTTAACTTTGCCTCTCCTGACTTTGAATCGGATTGGGGTTATATTTTTGTGGTGGACTTGGTAATTGAGAATGATGCGTTGAAGGAAAGAATTTCAGATTTTCCTTACCCCTACGAGAGGAGGCATATACGTTTTTCAGATCTCTCTGATCACCAAAGGGGACATTTTGAAAAGGCAAGAAAATTTGTCGAATCAGAGAGGCTTTTACTTTTATTGTACAAAAACAAGGAACAGGTATATTATTGGATCCTTCAGCATTGCATGATGACCCACGGGGTTCAGCTTGTAAAATGTCACGCGGGAATCAAGTTTAGGAAGGCTAAGATTTTTAAATCATTTGCATCATATAATGCGAGAGCTAGGAATGAACCAAAGACCGGATAAGCAAATTAAGACATCCCTTAATAATAACCTTGTGGGAACACTACTCTCCGACCGTTCGTCCTACCCAGATCAAAGTTTATTTACAGCTCGGTTGAAGAGAGGGATTCTTTGGCCAAGAAAAACTTTGAAAATTTCAAGATTATTAATGAAAAATGTACCCTTTTTCAATTCAAGAAAAAGTCTGTTGTTGATGCTAACCTCAGGCTAATCGGTCTCGCTGTACTTTCAAACGCAAAAGAAAACCTTTACAGAATAGTGTATGACGGTTTTAAAAGCCAATTCTCTGGGTTCTGTCATCTATATATTCGCACGGATTTGATCGCAGCAGAGATAGCATGCTCCCGCTCAGACTACATTTTAATTTAAAGGCCCTTTCTTATATTGACTTTAGTAACCTTGAACGCGATCACCCCCTCTTTGATGATTCGAACCGAAGTGTACCTGGGCTCCTTAAGTTTCAAGCGGATCATATTTTAGAATTTTATTCTACTGGAAACAACCAGCATAGTATTAAGATAGACCCTAGTTTTGAAAAAAGAGAAATTGTAAAAGCGGGTAGTATACCCAAGAACTATAGCACTAAGAATCTTAGACAAAGATTTTAAAAGGATCATTGACAAAGAGTCTGTATGTAATACGTTAAGTATCCACACTACCCGTTTCTTGAAAAATGAAATTTTATGTATAGAAACACTTAGGTCAAGTTTAGGATGTGTAAATATAAGCAGATTCTTTGTGCCCGAGACTTTGTCTTACGCTTTTGGGAATAAGAAAATCGAAGAATAGTTAAAGGGATCGAAGAAGTCTCTTTGAAAATGTAAGATGCAAGTTGTAATAAAATTAAAAATAAAGCATTTAAAATAAAAAGACTTTGAATTGAACCTTCAGTCGTTGTTTAATTCTTTAAAAGAAAATTTTGAGAAAATGGTGTACGTCGTAGAAACAGAGGAAATTTCTTTTCCGCCGCATTTTCCAGCTTAAATAGAAAATGTCCCAAGCAATGGCAACATATCGATTGCATCTCTGCTATGCAAAAATACTCTTGTTGCTCCTGTTGATCAGGTCTTGTTAAATTTTGAAAACAGTAAAGTGGCACATTTTGCAAAGGAATCAACCAGAAATCCAGTTTTAAGTTCATTTGTTCTTACTTGCCAAAAAATTCTTCCAGAATCTCCCGCTGGTATAGAGGAAGAAGGAGAGACAGTGGAAATCAAACTTTCCACGATGGAGTGGGAATCTATGGAGATGGAAAACTGTAAAGTGCTTGGTTTATTTGGAAATGACACACTGTATAATTTATTTGCAGACATTGCCTCAACTTGTGAAGTAATAATTTCGGAGGCACCAACAAAACCAATAGACTGGAAGACACCACAGGTGAACCTGGACTGGCCCAATTTAGTCAATGTAAATCAAATCCAACGTACGGACATTGTTAATAGTCTCCGTCGAGGACGAGTGTTTCAGAACATGCAGTTCACCACAGATGGACATGTTTGCGGAAGAGACCACGAAAGAAGCGTCTTGGTGCACGGTTCAGGAAATTGGGATAGAAGAGTGCCGATAGAATTTTATTTGCATTGTAGGCATGCTTATATTGATACTTTTGAGTTTGCCGACGCTTCTAAAAACTTTCAACGTTTTTATTATCTATGTGGCGGAGTAAAGTGCACTTGTGGAAACATTGATGTGACAGAGTCTATATAATCTGGACACAGGCTTGCAATAACTCTGGATTCATCATTATGCCTGATTTTCCAATCCTTGAATGGAAATATTCATCTATGGATTCTCTCCCTTGAACAAATTTAAGGTACAGCGAAGCCAATCATGTCTCGGTAGACATGTTGTGCAGACAAAAAACTTTTCTTGCAGAGGGAAAACAATCATCATAGAAGATGTGATTAGTACAAAGCGAAGAGAAAGAGGTACAAAGTCAAATGGAGTCATTAATCGGAGAGTTCCCAACTAACTACATTTATTTCATATGTAACTTTCCATTGTATTTTCTTCCCCTCATTTTTCAAACTTAAACTTTTTTCAAACATTTCTTAGGCCATGACATCCGTTAAATTTTTTTTTATTTCAAACTCTCTTTCAGAGCCGACATCTTCGCCGAATCCCACGTGGGTAGTTCCACGATAACAAATTCGTAAAGTTCTACTTGATGAGCGGCGTAAAAAATATTAAAGAGTAAATTCGGTGGAATGACAGCATAAAAATATTGAAACTATTCAAATAATATGCGAGTAACTATTATACGATAGTTGAGTGTTCATTTTGAAAAAAATACATAAACAAACTGAGCAATTAAAAATTTTGTTTAAAAAACTGCCACTCTGCGATAAAATCCGTGCAGCTTCTGCTGCTGTGTAATTGGATTATTGCATAGGCCTTTCCATAATTTACGTCCTCACATGCTTCTCACAACCAAACAGCATCACGATTCACGTAATGACGTGCCATATGTACAATATTATCAATGCAATGGAAAAAATTAAAAATTTTTGAAAAAATGTAACAAGTAATTTGAATAGATATTATTGCAATATTATGAACCCCAAAATTTTTTATAAAAGAGTTTTCTATTATTGTCTTTATCATATATCTTAAGTAAGCCAGTTGTTTGCGCAATACTTGCAATTCAATTACAAAAATTACAAAAATTGGAAAATTATCAATGATTTATTAAGAATATTGAAATTCTGCTGATTGATATATTGTGAATGGAGAAATGAGAAGCTAGCGAATTTTATGTTACAGCAATTAAATGCAAAATTGTGAAAGCCAAGATAATAAAAAATTAAAAAATTTTCAACCTAATTTGCC
>NIPM01000480.1:17010-32330 GCA_002738285.1 Holacanthella duospinosa | reverse complement strand
AAAAAATTTTGATTGAATTTCAAAATGTAGTTTTTCGACTGGATTTACAATAGTCTAATTTATTGTTGAAACTGGTTTGATTTTTTTCCCAATGTAATTAATGATGAAAATTATTTAGAAACTAGGATGTTTACAGCGTATTTAGGGTACTGTAGTAAAAAATTTTTAGTGCGCGCGAAAATCATAATTCAAATCCCATGAAAATAAAAGGACTTTTATTATCAAATCTAGCCTATGTTGCAGTGTATTGGGGCTAATGAATTTCATTATATTAGTTTCCCTTTGAGACAAGCTTTCCACTGATGCATAACTCATTAGCCCCAACCGACTGCGACATAGAGAGGTGAGTCAAACAAAAACTTCTAGTGTTCTCCACCCCCCATTCTGTTTACACTATTAAGATTTTTATAGATTTTTTTTAATCATAATTTTCTTTATTTTAAATTCAATTTTCATTAACTTAATCAATTAATTTTTGAAAACTATTTACGGATTCCGTGTCCTAGGAGGTCTACAGGTAAGATAATTAAATTAAAGGCATAATCTAAGGTAGAAGTGCGCAGGGTTCCGAATTTGTTATTGTGGAACTACCCACGTGGAATTGGATAAGGAGGACTGGGACACAATCCCCCTACACCAACCAAAAGTGAAAAAAGAAATGGACTTTAAAAACCTCTTCAGTCTGGCACGAGCTACTCCCTACATAATAAAAGAAAGAGTACAAAAATCACTGGCTCTATCATTAGAGTGGGACTTTGACGTTCAACATACGCTTCTTCCCAAAAAGGTAGATGTATGTAATAAATGGACGGATAAAGACTGGATCAATGCTTCTATAGAAAAGGTCGACTTGTGCAGGGAATCTAGACATCCCCCTAGCAAAATAACAGATCCAAAACGCATAAATTCTNTAGAAAAGGTCGACTTGTGCAGGGAATCTAGACATCCCCCTAGCAAAATAACAGATCCAAAACGCATAAATTCTTTAATAAAGGCCTCTTATTCAGTGATTCTAAAAACCCTTAAAGAAAAGATGAGATATGACGCAAAAAATCCACTTAGAACTACAAACTGTTATCCCTAAGTTCTACCTAAATTATTTGAAATNTATAATAAAGGCCTCTTATTCAGTGATTCTAAAAACCCTTAAAGAAAAATGAGATATGACGCAAAAAATCCACTTAGAACTACAAACTGTTATCCCTAAGTTCTACCTAAATTATTTGAAATCGTAGAGATTACGTATGCAAGCAATTTATATAAGGTTACACACAAACTCCCACATGAAGATGCCCACATAACCTTTGCTTATAACGCTGATGACGATAGGTTGTATATTGTACATGGACCTAGACTATCAGATAAAAGTGTATACTATAGATAATGAGATTAGTGAATAAGTAATGTATATATCACAGGTTTTGTTGAAGTTTGAAAATTTGTTACTAAATAAAAATATATTTTCAAAACTCAGGAATAATTCTTGTTAACCTTTAAATTTTATAAATAAACCTTTACGCTCACCATCGTGGAAATGTAGAAAACATGTGGAGTGTTGATTCCTCAGCCGTAAACGGTAAAGTGAGTGATGAGAGCCATCTACTAACATGAATGGGAACGAGTTTGTTTCAAGTAAACTACATGTAGTACATCAGGTGCAAATTAGAGGGCGGGAGATATGGAATATTGGAAAAAAGACTGGAAAATACGTGTACTAAATGCCTAAGAGTACAAACTCGTCCAGTATTAACATATACTCTAAATAGTCATAATAAAAATTATATAAACAAAATATAGTGGCGAAAAAACTCGCATGACCTTGAAACCAAACACAACACGTGTATGGAATCATATAATGGCGGCCATCATCATCATCATCATCATGGCAGCCACAGTTGTGTAGAACAAAATATCTTGCATTTTCAGAACACTCAAAACAAAAATTAACAACTAAAAATTCCGGAATCGAGTGTCAAATATGTTAACACAAGCCTATAGTTAACACGATTATGGAAATTTTGATGTATCACACACATAGGTACAAGTTGATTTTCAAAAGTTAATGTCAATTAACTAGACATGGTAAACTTTTCAGAAATTTTGAGTTTAAAAAAAATAAAACTAAGGACCCCAATACCATTTGAGTAAACACCAGTCTGATTATTATCATCCCCTTTCTAAACTCTACTGTTATCAATAACTAAAAAACTTCATATTTACTCAATAAATTAATTTTTTCCCTTGTTAAACGGCCATCTTTAATAGCAACCATAACTGTAGACGATGGCGTCGAGTAGATATACTCGACGCCACATGCATGGAGACAATAACTCCATCTCCATTGAGAAACAACACTACCATGCCATGAACCCCATCTTTATTGAAATATAGAACTACAATGGTATACTCGACGCCATATACATAGAGACATGAACTCCATCTCTATCTGAGAACAGCATTACCATACCATAAAGGGATATATAGAACTATATAGCATGGCAGCCATGTTTGATTTTCAATAGACCTTTTATACTAAGTGTGATCGCATGAGGAGGGCAATAGATCGTGGTTAGAAAGCAGAAGAATCATGGGAAGTCTTCGACACATGTGTTGTTGGGAATCGATATTACATTATGTATTTAATTAGATCTTAGCTAGTGAACATTACAAATGACTAAGGGGTCGATCTAGTGGCTCAGAAACACAAGTGGCACTTGGGTTGGGGATACCAAAAGTAGCGGTAGCGGGGATCCTGGTAGCGGGAGAGGTACCGATAAACAATTTTTCCTAATTAGCGGTAGCGGTATTTTATTTATCAAAATAGCGGTATCGTTAGGGCGGACCTTGGTTACAATAACGGGATGATTATTTCTGAAATTAGATTTAGAGTGAACATGGTATCCACGCTAGGATGGTACAGGAGCATTTTTTCTAAAATTAGCGGTAACGATAGCTCGGAAATTTTTTTTAAAGTAAAAATAGCATGAACGTAGGTGGCGGCTTATTTAGAGATTTTTTTATAAAAAGTATCGGTAGCGATAGTGCGGGCTATGGTAACGGTAACGGGAAAATTATTTATGGAAGTAGCGGTAGCGGTATCCAGAGTTCCAAGTGACATCTGTGCTCAGAAGCGCTCTCTTCCTGTCAGATTCTCAAAAATTTTCAGCTTAATGTAACACTGCCTCACATTCACATAAATCAATGCGAATAAGTAATAATGGTGGTAATAATGGTGGACACAGTGGTCCTGTTGTCGTTAATGAAATTTTGTTTTAATGAATAAATTTTATTTTGAATTTTTATTTTGCAGATTCTTACGTACTAGCGAGACAGAATTTGAAGAAAACCAAACTAAATTCTGATGTTAGTGAAGCTGAGATGTCAAGCAGCAAAAGGTCTAAGAGAAAGGTAAAGAAAAAGCCTGCTCCTGATGAGGCTGACAAAGTAAGTGATAATGACTCAGTTTCGTCAAACCTCGCTGGGACATTGCAGTTTCCCTCGCCCTTTACCTTCTGAAATGGAATAAATTTAACAACTGATCAATTCACGATCATAACTCCTACATACCAGAATGACCACATAGATTTGGGTTTTCCTGTGATGGATACGGTTGGAGATAGTCGTTGACACTCCTCAAACACCTGCTGGTCATTCAAGCATCTTAAGTAATTTACATTTTTCAAATATTATTTCAACATCTTACTTTGGCTGATTCATGTGTTTACTTTAAGGTTTCAAGAAATATGTAGTGCAAGCATTAACAAGTATCACGCTTTCTTTGCAGCAGTTACACACCAAAGTTGACAAATTGTCACAGTGTGAAGGTGAAATTCTTAAACAAATTGCTTTTAAAAATCTTTCCAATCAAACAAAAAAGAAAATATTGTTACAAAAAGGAGGGTACTCGGTAATAGGTACAAACTATTAAATTAACCATGGTTAATCGAGTGAGACTAGTTCCAGAACATACTTACAATAAACTAATACTTTTGGCAAAAAAAAACCCAAGCATTCATCTTTGATTCAGACAGATAAAGAAGCAATTTTGCATCAGGATATACCAGATGATTTGAAAATTTTGTTATATCAGGAACTGGCAAGGAACATAGCAACAACGCAGAGATATATTAAAAGTACACCAGTTATAGTAAAGAACGTATTTCCGGAATTTCCAAAAACTAAAATGAATTATTGGAAACAATGACTTATGTTGAAAACGTTGATACTGATCCATTCAATAAAATTGTAAAAAAACTTAAAAGTACTTGCATCACTGGAATATTGGATTACTTCAACTCATTGAATATTGTTCCAAATAATGAAGGAAAAATTGTTATTGACGAAAGAGAAATTGTTATTCCAGGTACAGAATATGAACAAATTTTTTTGTAACTTGCCAAAAATAAACCACAAGCGTCAATTGGAGGCATGGACGAAGTACTCGAAAAAATTATACAATTTCCAGCCAAATCAAACGTTTTTGGAAGGGCCACTCTCTCTATTTTGCATACACAAAGCGAGAAGTCATCTCCAGTTGGAAAAATTTTAAAATCAAAACGTGTTAGAAACACAAGCTGGACTACTATTAAATAATTTATTTTTTATAAATACAATATTGATAAACCAAATTTTTTGTCGTGTCATATTTTAATTTTTTCTTAATAAAAATTTTAACTAAATTACTAACAATTTTAACATTTCCAACAAAATCTATGCTGAATATACAATATACAGAAGACATAGGACATGAGTTTAATCTTTTATACATAAAAAATTTATCATAATGATCGCACTTATTTGAGTTTGGTCCTTGTACACATAATCTATTTTCCAAAACTGAAGCATTCAACATTTTTACAAATTGTTGAAAGTATGGAGAATAACCCATTATTCCTAACCCATAAAAAAAAATTCTATTTCTGCAATGTGTCTCTTTACAAATAGACCAACACAATGCTCTCCTTCTTGGCTACTTTGGTTATTAACGGAAAGTACCAGCGGATATCTTTCAATCTTGAGTTGTAGTAAATGAACACATGGAATAATTTCACATCGAACATTTTTTCTTTTTGCTAAAGGTGCAAAACATTTATTAATTTGTAGCGTATTTATGATTCCTTTAAAAAATCTTTAAAAAATATTTGTTTATCTGCATTTATATATAACACCGATTGGTAATCAGCGTAAACTACAACGTTGATTGTACTGGTGATTCTTGTTTTGAAACGAAGATTAATGTCAACGTTACCAAATTTTGGAATGGTAAAATTGTCTCTGATTTGCTTCAAGTTGAAAAGATGGAGAATTTTACCATTTTTGAATTCGTTGAGTTTTATTTCGACTCCAGGATCGCAATTTGCAATTCCCAAATTTTCAAATAATGAGAGGTAAGTCAATACTGATCTACCTTCAGCGATATCAAGATCTATCGGTTGCTCTGTTATTCCCTCTCCATACATTTTAACACTAATATGTGTACCATGATCTCTATAAGATAAAGGGTTTGTTGTGTACGGACCATGCAGGTTAGTTATTGGTACTAATCCAATAACAATTCGATCTGGGAGATGCCCAGATATCAAATTTTCATTGGTGTTTTGAAGTGTTCTTGTTGGGAGTGCATATGTTTTCATATCTACAAGACAATTTGGATATACTACTGGATCTCCAGCTTCTAAATTTTGTTTTCATCCACCATGTCTTTTCGTTTAATTCAACCAGGATCTTTAGTATTTATTTCCGATTCAGTCTTAATAAACATAGACGCTTCACCAATACTCTTGACATAATTCTTAGAGTAACCCAAAAAGTTTTCAATGTAGGATCTGTATGGGTAGTAGCTACATTTGCCTGTTATTTCCATTTCATTCAAGTAGACGCTAACTTTGTCGATCATACTATAAAAAAAATTGTTTACAGGCGCATAATTTAATACTGTTGCGTCTGCCACTTTTGGTAAAGCTGTGCCATCTACTTCAGTCAGTTTGCCGCGTATGTAAATTTTTGACTCTGCAAAATTAAGATATTGAGTTTGATTTTATTAAATAAAAAATGTAATAGGTGCAGTTCTGTCTGATACAGAATTTATTGCATGAGATTCAACAATTGACGTTGATTGAATGGCTATATCATATCCACGTTTTTCAAATATTGCGGTCTCGCTTCTTACAAAGTCAATACGCTGTGTTTTTGATTTTCGACTCATTTTGTTAACCAAACACATGAATGCTTTTGTTTTTTTATTTTTCTAAATTTTGTGTTTCTTTTGTTGAACTTTTCTAATTTTGTCACAACTCTTCTTCGTTTCATTTTACTTAATTTAGTTTTTTTCTTTCTTTTGATACTCTTGCTACGAATAACATTTCCAGACTGAGTTACCAATTGTCTACCAACTTCTTTTAATGCCTCAAGTGTAATGCCTTTCACACTGTCCATAACATTTCTATTACAATCAACCACAATATTCTTTAGTGCTGTTTTTACAGCTGGAAAAATAATCTTTTTTGCAATTGGGAATAATTTTTGTCCCAAATTAGCAAAAAATGATCCAAATCCTGACCCTTCTTGTCTTATTAATTTGGGCTTGTAGAATACAAGATATTCTGTAAACACATTTCCATATTGAGGGCAAAAGAGTTTGTAGAGACTTTCAATTTCTTCATTACTATACATCCTAGTATTTCTTCTGCCGAAAGTGTAATGTTGCTTGGAATGTTCCAATTGACAATGGGAGATGCTTACCACTTTCAATTCTTATATACATATGGATGTAATCAATATTGTTGATGGATAGTGAAACATATTGGGTAGTTCCATATGAACAATTTTTTAGGTTGAACTGACATGGTGTATAACTAAAAATAAAACAGCTTACCACTTAGTTAAACCATTCATCTTCAAGAATATTCGAATTGTTCAAAAAAAAATATTCATGAAGCTCAATAAGCAATTTTCAAAAAGTACCTAATTGGTAAGTTAATCGAAAAAAAAAATTTTTTTTTTACCTATGATCAAATGGGGGGTGAAGTTTTTTCAATGATATTTTGAATCCTCACCCTTTTGGTTTGCCAGCAAATGTCAAAGGTAACTAAAATACTGGTAAAAACCTTGTTTCAGTGGGTTTAAGATGAGCTAAAAAACACCATAGACATTTGGCGGCAAAATATTTAAAATGAATTTATAAAATAAGTCAAAATTTAAGAAAAATTACTTCGAACTGAAAAGTGCGAATCAGTAAGTGCCATGAGTACCTAGTACTCATGTACTGGTACAGTAGTACCGGTCGGGTAGCCCTAAACTGTTTGCGTACCAGCCTTAATAATAGGCTTAATAAATAATCGAATCATGATTGTGATTCCATTTTTGTCAGATAATATATAATTAAATTTTTAGGAAACAATTAATTAAATTATGGTTGATTTATGCATTAAGGTGATTACACACATGAAATAATTACCGCTTTGCTAATATCGTATTACCGGGAGCGGAATTAAAAACCTCCAGTATTTGATATTCTAATGATATGAATTCATTTGTAAATAGAAGACATAAAGCATAACCATATTTATTTGACTTTATTACCGCTATGCCAATATCGAATTAACGGGAGCGTAATTCACAAACCTAAAGATTTGGAGTTTTAATGATATGAATACATTAGTACATAGCTGCCACTAACCATAAACATATTTCCCTGAGTTTTTTACCGCTATGCAAATTTGGAATTACCGGGAGCGGAATTACAAACCACAGAATTTTGGTACTCTAATGATATAAATGCATTGGTACATAGCTTCAAAAAAACACAAACATTTCTTTGAATTTTTTTACCGCTATGCCAATATCGAATTACCGAGAGCGGAATTACAAACTTTAGAATTTTAGTACTCTAATGATATGAACGCATTGGCACATAGCTGCTAACAAACATAAACATATTTCTTTGAATTTCGATGCCAATATCGAATTACCGGGAGCGGAATTACAAACCTCAGAATATTGGTACTTTAATATTATGAATGCATTGGTACATAGTTGCAAACAAACAAACAAATTTCTTTAAATTTTTACCGCTATTGCAATATCAAATTACCGGGAGCAGAATTTTAAGCTTAAATAATTTGCCTTTCGTTAAAAATTCTACTGGTTTCTCATTCAAATTTTTAATGTAACGAGTATTTACTAATATTAATGATTTGATTGACTTCCATTTATTATAACTTGAGTAAAAAATTTGAAGGCCTGATGTAAATTTTACAAAGTACACGTAAGCGCTCCTCGTCAAAATTTTGAGATTTGAAACTCCGCTTCAGGTAATTCGATATTGGCATAGCGGTAATAATTTAACGGAAACTTGTTTGATTGATGGTTGCTATATACCATTGCATTTGCATCATCACAATAGCATACTTTTGAGGTTTGTAATTCTGCTCCCGGTAAATCGATATTGGGATAGCGGTAATAAATTGAAATGAATTTGGCTATGCCTGATGTAAGTTATGTAACAATGCATTAATATCATTAGAATATCAAATGTTTTCGGTTTGTAACTGTGCTCCAAGTGAATCGATATTCGCGTTGCGGTAATAATTTAAAAAAATTGTTGTTTGTTGGCAGGTATATACCAATGCATTCATAACATTAAACTAGAAAATTTTGAGGTTTATAATTCCGTTCCCTGTATTTCGATATTTGCATAGCGGCAATAATTTCAAAAGAATATGTTAATGCTTGATGGCAACTATGTAGCAATGAATTAATATCATTAGAATACCTACATTTGAGGTTTGTAATTCCGCTCCCGGTAAATCGATATTGGTATAGCGGTAATAAATTCAAAGAAATATGTTAATGCTTGATGGCAGCTATGTAGCAATGAATTCATATCATTAGAATACCAAATATTTGAGGTTTGTATACCCGCTCCCGGTAATTCGATATTGGTATAGCGGTAATACTTTCAAAGAGATATGTTAATGATGCTTGATGGATGCTATGTACCAATGCATTTATATTATTAAAATAGCAAGTTTTTGAAATCTAACAATTCCGCTCCGGTAATTCGATATTTGTATAGCGGTAATAATTTCAAAAAAACATATTTATGATGCTTGATGGATGTTATGTACCAATGCATTCATGTTATTAAAATAGCAAGTTTTGAAATCTTGCAATTTCGCTTCCGGTAATTCGATATTCGTGTAGCAGTATTCATTTTTGGAATCACCATGGTGCTAAAGAAAATCATCTACAATTTAATTAATTACTACAAAGGAGTCAAGGTGATCAAATTACTCCAGATCTACAAAAACCTTGAGAGTCAGTCTATGCGAGTCAATCATGAGAGTCAGAGTCATGAGAGTCAAAGTCATGATAGTCAGAGTCATGGAGCTCAAAGAACACTAGCTCAAAGTAAAGCGAAATTCCTTTTGTATTTTTTTTACTTTATTCATTTCTCGTAAGTGACGTACCTTCGGAGGTCTAGCCAAGTATCAATAGCACTTACTAATTGTGAGTTCACATTTATTTACATTTTGAATTGTGGAGAAGAGTGGAGTAGTAGAGGGGTGGGATTCAACTTTTGTTCGGCATCTTTATAAATAAAATGCCCATGCCCGAAACAGAAAAAAAGAAAAGTTCACAAGGAATTGTCCTATTGTAAATGTGTAAATTTGCGAGTTGTTACTACTCCATCGGTTCCAGAGTAGTTTATAATATGAAGTATTGGATCCATTTCATTACCAATATATTGGGGTTCGACAATATTATCATATAAATACATCCTAGTTTGTCCGTAGTTAAACTGATGTGCAAAATCGCCCAGAACAGAATTTTAACTTACAACTTGAGTATCTAACCATCCCAGGATACCTAAAATTCTAGAATTGAAAATGATATACTTTTTGTGTTCTTCTCCTGAATTCAGATATTTTATTATAACATAACTTTCCTTCAAACTAGAATTTCAAAAAAAAATACCCTTCGATTGATAAAACAAAATAAATCCTCAATGTGATACAAATCTCTTTTCAACGTAGATCATAGGTTAACAAAACTTTGACAATTGTTTTTGAAAACTTTTTTTTTCATTAATATATTATTGCTGTTTCACATTTTGAATTTTAGATTTTGTTTTGATAGATTCAAAATAAATGTTAACTAGAATCATTTGATTCTCTCCGGATCAATATTCATCAATACCGTTCTCTAAACATACAAATTGATCGTAAATTGAAATTTCGAAAAGTATTGTTCCCGCTAGAAGTGAGGTAAACTGTGACTATTTTAAAATATTATTCTGTGTCAGAGCAGAATATTTTGGCATTAGAATCATTGACTCATCATGTAACGTTTCAAGTTCAAAAGACATTTCTTGTTCAAGACTGTTTTCGTGTTATTTCTCAAATCGTATTGTTTTTGCGTTTTTGAATTTTTAAATCAATTATGCATTCTGCTACTTGTGGCATTATAAAAAATGACATTATGTTTGCATCTTTCTCAATTCCAGAATTTTCTACATACTATTTGTCATCGCGATTTTGAATTCTAAATCCTGGATAATATTTCTCTATTTCCGTATTTAGTATATTCATAAGTTCTATTAAGGTAGTAATATTTTTTGTAGCTGACACAGGTATTTCCGCTCATTTTATTACCACTGATTCTGAGTTTTTACTTATTTCAGAGTTTGTTTCGTATGGAAACATTTATTTCTTAATTAGCGAAGAATTCATAAACTTATAAGCGTGGCTCACGTTATTCCCATAGTAATTTGTTCTGTCTAGAGGATAATCATACTCTAAACCCTCCAAATGCGTTGGAAGTATTATTTCCTGTAGACTTCCATATTCAAAACTTTCCAAAATCGGAGTATCTTTTTCTATGCAATGCTGTTTAAACGTATAAGTACATTCAGCTAAAGCAACCTCATATGTATTACTGTCTAAACTAAATGGTCAAGACTACTGATTTCAAAAATTTAATATAGTGTTAGTTGGGGAAAATGTTGGAGATGCATCACTTTGCAGATATACGTAGAAATTGTCCATTTCCTATTGAGTGTGGCTTGTTACTAACAGACAACAAATGTAACACAACATTTATATATTCTCTATTTTAAAGATATGCATTTCATTCACTCGGTTGAAATCTTTAGCTCCTTCCAAGATTTACTTTTTATATTTTAATTTATTTATACAGATTGTGAGAGTTAATTGGGAGTTACCGGCTCGGCTGGAAAGACTTACTGTCCTTAGGGTTAATTAAAATTAACCCTATGGACAGTAGGGAACATACTACTGGGAACTATCCCTAAGGTTCACTGATAGCGCCTATCACTGATAGTGATAGGCGCAAATAGCAATCAATCAATCAGTTTATTTGACGTTGGCCATTGCGCTATCAATGAAATTATGCGCATAAGTAGTTTAAATAAAATAAATTTATGTGTGTTAAAATTACTGAAAAAGTTTTAAAATATTTGAAATTAAAAGTGATAAATAAAATGTGAAGTTTGGATCAGTGGCAGCTTCTGTGACGTTTTCAATCAGTTGAACTGGGTTTTTTGGCATTCCTTGAATGTAATTCAGTCGAATGTGAGATGTGCCGGTGCAATCCCAAATAGCATGAAAGCAAGAAAGTTCATCTCCACAGTATTTACACTGCTTCTCCTCTATGGGGGGAGATCAGTACCATAAATCCCAATCGCTTACACTAAAGATTAATACCTCCCCGCACAAGAGTTTCATGTTTAGCCCGCAAGAGTTTTTTCACGCTAAAGATTTACGCACTAGAGTTTTTTACGCAAGAGATTTTACACGCTAGAGTTTTTTACGCAAGAGATTTTACACGCTAGAGTTTTTTATGCAAGAGATTTTACACGCTAAAGATTTACGCACTAGTTTTTTACGCAAGAGATTTTGCACGCTAGAGATTTCCACACTAGAGTTTTTTACGCAAGAGATTTCCCCACCCTAGAAATCCCTAAAGTATTTTCCACAAGAGTTTTTTCACACTAAAGTTTTTTTTACGCAAAAGATTTATCTCACCCTAGAGTTCCCCCCACACAAGAGATTCCCCGCACCCTAAAGTATTTTTACACGCAAGAGTTTTTTTTACACACTAGAGATTTCCCCGCAAGAGATCCCCACACAACAGTTTTCCACCCACAAGAGTTTTTTTTTTTTTTGGGAACACGTGATGCTCGTTACTAAATTTAAAATCTTTTCAAACTTTTGGTTTAGTATTTCCAATTTGTTTATATGAGAAGCGATTCTCAAATCAATTTCTAATTCATGGACGTGACAGCGTATGCTGAGTTTTCTCGAACAATTATGGAATGCCATTGCTAGTGAAATCATCTTAACCCCAGGTATGCTACTACTTAATTAATTAAGATGCAAGTCAACTTCTTTGGCAGCTCATTTTTGTTTCATTGCTTGTTAAGTAACGGTACATAGTCCAGCAAACGGTTTTGGACAAAGTACACCAATTTCAAATCTACAAACGTCATACTGCACCTATAAGCCAAGTCTCGTCGAAATTTGACAGGTCTCACTGATATGAATCACTAAAACACCAGGTTTAGTGATCTCTATCACTTATCCGTCTCTTCAGCAAATGCAGTATGTGTAAATAATTTCAGTTAGAATTTAATATTTTTCCATAGCAACTAAAAATTTTACCAAGATTAACCAAATCACTCTGCTTTTTCTCAAGAGACGGATTAGTGAGAGCGATCACTAAACCGGGCATAAGAGACTAATATAATTTATTTCGAATATAGTAAAAAATTTAATTTTTTCAGAGAGTCGATCATGTATGTCGAGGGCACTCGGATTCTGTGGGCCAACTTTGCTGGCATGTCACACATCCGGATCTACTGGATACAGCAATTGGTGACAAAACAGTCCGAGTCCGGTCACAGGTCAAGGAGAACACCCAGTTATCGCATGACCGAGAAATTACCTGTGACTTCTTATCTTTTATATTGTTTTATGTGAGAAGCGCTTCTCAAATCAAAGAATATGAATTCGGAACTAATTTTCTTCAAACTAATACCAATTAGTGATCCCACGAATAGTACGAGAAAAAATACGTTTTTTATTTACAAATTGAAAACCAATTTCAAGTGACTTCCTCAAGTTTATTAATATAGATTTAAGAGAAGAAAAGGAAGCAAAAAAGTATGAGCAGGGCTGCCTGTTTAATTGTAAATAGGAAAAGCAATAACCAAGTTTTGTTTGCAAAAGGGACATTGACTTTGCATGATAGGTTTGTCACTGATTTTTCTTGCACATTCTTTACACATTTGGTGCCCACATTGAAGAAGAACTTCTAGACTTGTGGAGAGGCAAATTTTGCAGTTCACCTACAACAAAATAATTATTACTTTTGGATAATTATAAATGAAAAATGTAAAAATACCGCTGTCTCCAACTCATCGGTTAGCGAGTCTCGGGTTTCTTTTCTTTGCCAGAGCAACTGGAGTCTTTGTTCGTTCAAACTTTTTACTGGGATTTCAATTGATTGAAAGTTCGCAAAGGTTCCATTTTTTTAATTTTTGCATCAATTTCAGTAAGAAAGATTTCCAACTTCGTGAGAACCTCCAAAGCACAATCCAAAGAATTAGCGGACAGACAGCGCTTTCTGAGAAGCGATCGACACTCTTTTAAATGCATTTCCACGACGGTCAATTGTGAAGACAGCAAAGACTTTTGCCGTTGCAACTCTTGGAGATTCGCTACAAGTTGTGAAGTTTGTTGAAATAGTGGTGCGCGACTCTTGCTAGTTCTTCCACGCTGAATCCCAACATCTTCATCGTTTGGACGCATTTTAACCATATACTAAAAGAGAAAATTAGTAGGTATTACTATCCCCTCCACTAGTTCGTCCATCAAAATCGAGATTTAAGGAGAGAATGTTTTTTTAATTGTTTGGACTGGTTACCGCTATATTCCATTCAATAAATTCGCGGTACCTTTTTAATTTTTGTGGGAAATGATCGTTAGCATAGAAAATGTATCCAAACAACGAAAAAAACACTCTCCTTAAATCTCGATTTTGATGGACGAAGTAGTGGAGGGGCCAGTAGCACAAGCTAAAGGTACTCGATAGGGCTTTTAGTATGTGTCATTCAAAGGCATTCAATTTCCCTCCACTCTAACTCCTCCGTTTTGGGCACGATCAGCCGCTGTTTGTTTACGTGTTTTTGAGGCTATTGCCGTTGATAACTTGTTTATTTTGGTCATTTTGAATTTTTTTTTGAGTTAAAAAAAAAGGTACAAATTCGAGGCGGCAGAGGTTTTTTATTGACTAGTACAGCATAGATTGGTAAATAAGACAACCTCTGTCACCTCACAGTTGTAACTTTGCTTTTTTAAAACTCAAAATAAAAATTCAAAACGACCAAAATCAGCAAGTTGTCAACGGCAATAACCCCAAAAAACACGTAAACAAACAGCGGCTGATCGGCCCCAAACGGAGGTGTCCAAGCTTTAATTTAAAAAAAATTTTTACCCTCATCCAAGCGTGTGATATAACTTTTGACGCCTTGGACTAAAGCAGAATCCGGTTGTCCCTCCACTTTTCCGACAATGAATTCAGGCTTGCATCTTAGGAAAGACTCTCGTGGAAACACAGCATCTGCAAGATACGGGTGCTTTTGAAGGTATTTTAGAATTAGGGTTTCTTCAAACAACTTTTTCATCAAGTCCAACTGGAACCGCCTTTTTCTGATTACTTCATTGTAACAAATATGGTCAGCTACAATTTTTGCATTTTCCTGATTCAATACTCCAAAGTAGTCATTTGTTATTACAACGTCCCTCAATTGAGCCACCACTTCCTCAGCAACAATGGCGCCACTGGACCAATCTATCATCTACAATGAAGGTTGACAAATGACAGAATCTAAGCGAGCGAATTTAGTAGGCGTCTTACGGTTTTAAGGGCACTACGTAGTTCCACATCTGGTACATCTCTCACATCAACATCAACGTCCAATTCTGAATCTGGTTTCTCCGTGGTGATGTATTGAACTACCGACAAGCTAAGCCCTACGAATGCGATTCCGCTACGAAGTGCCAAATAGGCCATCAGTTTTCCAGCCAAACTGTAAATGAGGCCTCCTAGTAAAGTTATATCCGTAGATGGGATACGGTGATCTTCCTCTCCTTCAAATAACGGTATCCTTTCATCAAATTTTTCCAAACGCAGAGCCATCAACGCTTCCCAGAAGAATTCTTTGCTCACGGCCCCGACGTCAGTCCCTTTAACAAATTCACGTTTAGCGCTAAACGGATTGAATTAGAATACTTATC
>NIPM01000480.1:0-14267 GCA_002738285.1 Holacanthella duospinosa | reverse complement strand
TATTTCCTCCTTCAAACCCGGTTCAGCTGCAGGTTTAGATGGTCTTCGTCCACAAATTCTCAAGGACTTAATTAGTCAAACAGCAGCCAACTCAAAAGATTTATTAGAATCAATAAACAAACTGTTAACATTGATGCTTTCTGGTAAAGTTCCTGAATGCGTTTGTCCAATTCTTTACGGAGGATCCTTAACTGCACTCATGAAAAAGACTNNNNACATCTCATACACCAAACAAGACCCTGGTGCTGCCGCTATCATTGCTGAAGAGAGGAAGATTAAAAAATACAACTTTTTGCCAGAGAATAAATTCACTTTCGTTCCTATCGCTGTCGAGTCAAACGGAGTATGGGGACCCAAAGGTCTGAACTTGATTAAGAAAATTGGCAATTACATTCAAATCGCTTCCGGAGAACCTCGTTCTACATCGTTTCTGATTCAGCGAATAAGTCTAGCTATTCAACGAGGAAACGCCACTTCCATTTTGGGCACTCTTCCAAAAGGAAAGCATTTGGAAGAAATTTTCTATCTTTAACTTGCTTTTCAATAGATCCACTTCTGTTCTTTCAATATTAATTTTTTTTATATTTGCATTAGGAAAATAAAATCTAAAAAAAAAAAAAAAATTTTATAATAAAAAAAATTTCACAATAAAAAAATTTTTATAATAAAAAAAATTTTACAATAAAAGAATTTTTATAATAAAAGGAAATTTATAATAAAAAAAATTTACAATAAAAAATTTTTACCAGAAAAAAAATATTTATACTAAAAAAATTTATACAATCAAAAAATTTTTACATTAAAAAAAATTTATAATAAAAAATTTTTTATAATAAAAAAAATTTTGTAATAAAAAAGACACTGCACAAATTATAAAAACATTTTTTATTGTACAAATTTTTTTATTATAAATATTTTTTTATTAAAAAAAATTTTTATTAAAAAAATATTTTTTAATGTAAAAATTTCTTTATTAAAAAAAAATTTTATTATAAAAAGTTTTATTAAAAAATTTTTTTTATTATAAAATTTTTTATATTAAGTTTGTCATTGTTTTTTTAAATATTTAAAAAAAGTTTTATTTTTTTTCTATCCATAATTTTGCTACACATATCCCTCCATAAAATCAACTTACCAATAGTTAGTACGTTATCTCCAAGGCCAACAGAATTCAACAAATTTAAATTGTGGTCGGCGTCAGCACTTCCTCAGGGTGCCCGAGACAACAGAATTGCTTGGTCCAATTCCTGCTTGGCATCAATGTTGCTCGGCTCGTCGGGCGCCCAACGTTCCTTCCACGACTGGTACTATTGTATGGCTCAAATCTTTGTCGCGCTTCTTGCAAGATAGCTGCTGGTGTTGAAGGAAATACCACCGTTCGAATTGCTCTTGGATCAATTATCTGACCGGTTCCCCTATATATCGAAGTAGACGGTGGTGGACTTGAAATCGGTGTACTTTGTCCCAAACTATGTGCTGGAATATGTATCGTTCCTAAACCAACGATGAGACCAAAATGATATTCCATAATTTATTGACTTGCATCTTAATTTCTTAATTTGTATCATACCCTGGGTTGTTTGACGGGATGCATCTATTTCACTAGTAATAACATCCCGTAATTGTTCGAGCAAACTCAGCATACGCTGAGGTCTTCCTGAATTAGACATTGATTTGAGAAGCGCTTCTCATATAAAACAATTTAAAATAACAACCTAAAACTTTGAAAAGTTTTCAAATTTGGTAGTGCGCAGTTTGAAAAGGTTTTAAATTTAGTAACGAGCATCACGTGTTCCCACCAAAAAAAAAACTCTTGTGAGTGGAAAACTGTTGTGTGAGAATCTCTTGCGGGAAAATCTCTTGTGTGTAAAAACTCTTGCGTGTAAAAATACTTTAGGGTGCAGGGAATCTCTTGTGTGGGGGGAACTCTAGGGTGAGATAAATCTTTTGCGTAAAAAAAACTTTAGTGTGAAAACACTCTTGTGGAAAATACTTTAGGGATCTCTAGGGTGGGGAAATCTTTTGCGTAAAAAACTCTAGCGTGGAAATCTTTAGCGTGCAAAATCTCTTGCGTAAAAAACTCTAGCGTGGCAATCTTTAGCGTGTAAAATCTCTTGCGCAAAAAACTCTAGTGTGGAAATCTCTAGCGTGCAAAATCTCTTGCGTAAAAAACTAGTGCGTAAATCTTTAGCGTGTAAAATCTCTTGCGTAAAAAACTCTAGCGTGTAAAATCACTTGCGTAAAAAACTCTAGCGTGTAAAATCTCTTGCGTAAAAAACTCTAGTGCGCAAATCTTAAGTGTAAAAAAACTCTAGTGTGTAAATCCTTAGCGTGAAAAAACTCTTGCGCCCTAAACATGAAACTCTAGTGCGGGGAGGCATTAATCTTTAGTGTAAGCGATTGGGATTTATGGTACTGATCTCCCCCCATACTCCTCAAAACCACTTTCCTTTATTGTAGACAGAGTTAGAGTTTAGCCTGACTTGTATGATGCATTTCGCCACCGAAGAGCAAATTTTGTTCAACAGAAATGGTTCGCGGATTTCAGAAAATTTATTTGATGATAGTGTGGAATAGTGTAGGATTGCTGTGCAAATTTGAAGTCAAGTTTCCTAAAGTGGTCTTCGTACCCAGCAATTAAAAATTTATGGACAAATTTGACCTCTTTCGCTAAGCCCTTTGCATATAAACCTTCTACATCTATAGATTTAGCCTAGTTTCTAACTGCAAACACTAACAGTATTTGTCGATTCGATGTGTATATGATGTTTTTCGAAGTTTTTATCAGCTTTTAAAAAAAGAATCGAGCCGTTAAGTGACAGAAGTTTTAACAATAGAGAGCGGGTGCACCTGAATGCATCAAAGCTTAATGGAAAGCAGCATGTCTCTAAACAAACAAAATATCGGGGGGTGTATTGAAAGGAAGGTGGAGGTGTCTCCTTAAGTATTGCTATTGAACCCTTTCTATTTCATTTGTGTGCTGCGATCCCCACAGTCTGAGCCGTGCAAGGTAGTTAATTTGATAATGGAATTCAAAAGAAATTTCGAAGTTTGCAAGTCGAGGGTTTTCCTCCTACCTAGTTGGCAAAATAAAGTGCGCTGTAATACTTTTACCAATAGAAGATTTAGACTGGAGGTTGAACGACACATTCGATTGGAAAATTAACCCAAGGTAGATATAAGATGTCGTAGTTTGTACTGGGTTACCTTTCCCGGAGAACTTGTCTTCTTTTCTCAACCTTCCAAAACGCCGTATTTCAAGTACTTTTGTTTTAGTAAAATTGACTTGGAGACCTCGTACGTAAAAAAAGTTAGCAGTGAGGTTCATCTTTGGTTGGAGGAGTTCTCGTGACTGAGCAACGAAAACTAGATCGTCCTGCATAAAGAAGCAAATGTACAGATCGCGAATGTAGTGGAAAGTCGGCAAGGAGACATCTATCATATATATTCACCAATTCCTCTATAAAGAGGTTAAAAAAATTGGGACTTGCTGATTCTCCTTAAAGGAGTCTTTTCATGATCTTTATTTTTTTCGTTAAATTGTAAAAAGTGGAAATTTTCGCGTCTTCATCCTCATGTATATATTTGAACACACGGATGAATTTAGTGAACAACCTTATCTTTTTAAGAACCTTCCATAAGATGTTGTGGTGTTTAGTAGCAAATGCTAGTGAAAGATCCACGAAGCAAACATATGAGTTTTGTTCTTTGAGGAGTTGGATCTGTGCCATAGATATGAGAGTAAAAGCGTGGTCAACACACAATCTTCCCTTTTGGAAACCTGCCTGAATGTCTGATACGATGTTTTGATTGGTTATCTGCTCCACCAGCCTACTATTTAGAATTTTAGTAAAAAGTTTGGGTGTGCTGCTCAATAAGGAGATAATACGATAATTTCCGGGGACTTCTCTAGAACACTTTTTAAATATCGGACAAATTAACGCATTGTACCATTGAACGGGGACTTTCCCTGAATCAAAACAGTTGGAAAAAGTTTGTTAAGTGTAGCAAAAAAAACGGAGAACTTATCTTCCATACACAGTTTGGAATTAAATCTTTACCAGGTAATTTCCCAAATTTCAATGATTTGATGACCATGTGTGTCTCGAGAGCATTTAATTCCCTGTGTAAGATTGGGTCGATGACATTTACGCATTTGGAGTACTGGAAATTTACCGATTCGAGGTTTTTGGGATTAAACACATTGCTGAAATGCCGATGCCATTGAATTGCCGATTTGTTGTTTGTGGGTTCTGAGGTGCGTCCGAAGTATTTTACCGCTTTCCAAAACTTGGACGGGTAGGAAGATGAGTGAAGTTTTAGAGAAACTTAAGATATAAAGTTATCTTTTTTATGGTTAGGTATAATTATGTATTTTTTGTTTCCTTGAATGTCTTCTTTCGCTATTTGTTTCATTTTTCCACTGTCTATATTCTTACGTAATAGCCTTAGCGAGCGATTTTTTTCGCATTTTGCAACCATTATCGAAGCATTTAGGACGGTTTTCCTGTGGTTTCGGAGATTTAAATAACTTAAGGTCTTTGCAGTTGTCGACAATTGCAGAATGTATAAAATTACCAGAGAGATTCACGTCGATGAATTCAATCAGGGAAGTACTTATTTTCAATTGGAGTGATTTGACAAATTCATAAAGTTCGAGTTGTTTAACGGAAATAGCGAGTTTTGGTTTCGTTAGTTTGACACGAGTAGTTGGGGCTCGATACGGAGACTTTAAAGAAACCAATAATGGAAAATGATCCGAGTCAAGACAGTCAAAAACCTCAAAAGAAGCGGCTTCCCTAGAAAAGGTAAGGGTTATGAGAAATAGGTCTACAACGCTTCATCCTCTCTGCCGATTGATTGGAAACTTTGGTTTTGCGAACTGTGATCTCAATCCCCTATCTTTCCACTAAGTGTTCCAATGAATCCATTCTTGAAATAATTGCAGTGGTATCAGTTTTAAACCCTGAGATAGCCTCTAGAATTATCTTAACCATATCGGCGTTTAAGGGCAGTCTTTTTGGAATTGGGAATCCGTGGGGGCTAGAATCCATCGACTCGGCCGGCCTCTTTGTCTGGCTAATAACGGGGAACTTCAATAAGGGCTGCTGCATTAAATTACCCACTTTAAGTCTTGGTGGATTGGTAGGAGTTTGGGGAGTATTCATAACTAGTAGCAAGAATTTCAAAGTAGACAGAGAGAGAAATTTTAAATGAAAGGTATATCGGGTAAATTTCCAAAATCCCATAAAATTAAAAAAACAGAATTGGAAAAGCTTGAGCCGAGCTGAACGGAATTTGCTGATTTATAAATTTGACCAACCTCAAAGTGACAAAAAATGAATGGAAATTAAGAATTGATATAAAAACTTAGCTGCGAAAAGTATGCTGATGGATGGTGTCAAAGGGTCTGGTTTGGTGGTACGTATCCTCTGGTCAATGTGATGGTTTGGTTTGACGTTGTGGGCCAACTTTTCAAAGAGATGTGACTGAGTTTTGATCATAAGTAGGAGTTCAGTATCTTCGTTAATCTCCCCTTTCCACTCGTAAATCAACGTGATTTGAGAAATTACGGAAATATAAAAGGCGGGTTTCGTTTTAACTACTGTTGCTGGTGACTCGTAAGCTGCTTATGTTTCGTCCATGCGTCGTATTTTGTGTCATTAAATTAAGATAGTAATCCAAGATTAGAAAAATGGCGATACAATTAAAATAAGAGGAATCCAATGTTCCTTGTTCAATTTAAGCTTCATTTCAGCGAAATTTCTTCAAAATTGTCTATATTGTCAACTTTATAGTTATAATTCTTGGTTATAAGCTGTAATATTCACAGTCAAGTCATTCGCAGTCGTAAGTGTGTAATAACAAGTTAGTAATTTATTACACAATTTATTTAGAAGCAGTTACTAAGATGTCACTACCAGGCTAAGGCTTGAACACTGTCAATCATACGCAATCAATTATATCACATAACTCACTGAAGAGACGACACAATTCAGCTGCTTCTGAAGAGATTTTTTTTTGACGATTAGCTTCATGAAATCTAAATAATTTTAAACTTATTAATATACTTTTGAAATGAAATCATCAATGACATCAAAAAATATCGTTGGCAGTGATAAGAAAATCAGTGTAACGATTTATCTGGTCATGTCCTGATTTGACCCCAGTTGCTCTAAATTTGTTATTTTTGAGGTTGAATCCATCCTCGTCACCATGAGAAAGGAGAATACGCGTGTTGGGAATGTGTGACCAGTGTATTCCAAGTGCTGGTTTTATATTCGTTGTGTAGTTGCTGAGACTACTACCACCTCTTCCAAATGGTCTACCAGTGTATTCCAAGTGCTGGTTTTATATTCTTTGTGTAGTTGCTGAGACTACTACCACCTCTTCCAAATTGTCTACCAGTGACACTTNGTGCTGGTTTTATATTCGTTGTGTAGTTGCTGAGACTACTACCACCTCTTCCAAATGGTCTACCAGTGTATTCCATGTGCTGGTTTTATATTCTTTGTGTAGTTGCTGAGACTACTACCACCTCTTCCAAATTGTCTACCAGTGACACTTCACTTTGATTTTTTAGGAATGTCACTCCATGGTTGATGATTAATAAAAGTGAGTTTGTAAATTGAAAAAATTTTTTTCAAAAACCTAATCAGCTGTTTTTGAATTTAAGAAACTTGATTAAATTTTTCTTTCGTTTGACACATTAATTTGAAAGTGTCACAGGTCAATTTGAAACCTCAGTTCACCAGTAAGTCACAAAATCACTTTATGCAAAAGTTGTTCAGGACGTTAAACCAAGCAACTTTTCTCCTAAACAGTTTTTTNTTTCGTTTGACACATTAATTTGAAAGTGTCACAGGTCAATTTGAAACCTCAGTTCACCAGTAAGTCACAAAATCACTTATGCAAAAGTTGTTCAGGACGTTAAACCAAGCAACTTTTCTCCTAAACAGTTTTTCTGTGATGAACTATATTACCATTAAAACCGAATCCAAAGTGTGCCGTTTCTTTGCCGTTTTGTTGCTATGCCGTCCCCGTGACTTTTTCCAGTGACATACAAACTTTCTGTTTTTAATGAAAAAGCGTTTCTCGTGCCTTGCTTCTACTATTCCTTCTACACAATTACTTAAAGAAACTTTGGATCTACATTTAAAAAATTTTCGAATTGAAAATTTTTTGAAATGTCATGGGAGAAAGTAAATAGTGCTTAAAATTATTTTTCTTCGTCGTTTAATGAACGCAAGAAGAGCTCAGCATATATGAGGGATATATTCAAAAGCAGACTCGTTCGAGGGGAAAGTATTCTAGTGAAGGATCTCAGAGAAGATCCTTATTACAATTTTCGATACTTCCGGTAAAATATTGGAAATTAATCATTAACTTAACAATCTAAAATACTAATTTATTTAATAATTAATTTCTATAAACAATACACCTATTGTTTTGCAGGATGAATAAAGTAAATTACGATGAAATTTTCACTTTGGTATCTTTTGTCATTGTAAAGTGCAAAAACCACCGCATACCTATTACACCCAATGAAAAACTTGCATTTACTTCGAGGTAAAAATTGAAAAAAATAATTACAATGTATTTGAAAAATTTCATTGCCCAACATGATTGTAAATTTCAGCTATCTAGCAACAGGGAATAGTCAGATTTTATTGGCATTAAGCTTTTGCATCTCTCTTCAATCAGTATCAGCATTTTTGCGCGAAGTCATGTAAACTATTTGCGTTACTCTTGGCCCAATCAACCTTCCACGACCCACAACTAAAGATTGGGAAATATCTGAATTAGGGTTTCGTAGCGTTTGGAACTTTCCAAATGCGTGTGCCGCGATGGATGGAAAGCATGTGAAGATCCGTTGTTCTAAGTTTTCTGTATCTACCCACTTCAATTACAAGCATTTTTACTCTGTTGTCCTTTTTGCTATCGGTGATCCATATTATGTGTTCAAAGCCGTCGACATAGGAGCATCAGGATTACCATCCGATGGTGGTGTTTATTCCAGGCCAAAATTAGGATTGGCGATGGAAAATGGTAGCATTGGGCTACCACGTAAAAAACTAGTAGGATGTGAGGTGTTGCCTCATGTAATTCTAGCTGACGATGCTTTCTCACTGAAAATCAATATCATGAAGCCTTTCCCTGGGAAGCTTTTGGAGAAAAAGAAAAAATATTCAATTATCGTTTGTCAAGAGCAAGAGTGACAAATGAAAACGCCTTCGGGATTCTGTCAGCTCGTTTCAGAATTTTTCAAACAACTATCACGACGGAAATAGACTTGGTAAAATTGATTGTGAAAACTTGCGTCAGTTTACACAATTTTATGATACATAAGAAAAATCTCAATTCGATAACTGTCGAAACCACACAGTGACTCTTTAGGAAATTGGAGGATTGAACAGTTTGGAGGCTCAGGGATCAAATAACTTTCCTCTTGTGCTGCAGAAGTTCGAGATAAATTTAAGGTGTATTTTAATACAAATGGTGCAGGAGCTTGGCAAAATAATTGTATCTAATACAAGTTTCATATTAGTTATTAAATTAGTTTTGGTTTAACTTAAAATAAAAATTATGCAAAACATTTGATACGACATATTCTTTTTTCAACATGGAAAAAATTTAACTTAATTAGCCTCATTTTCATTTTCATTTTCTTAAATTTTCTTGAGCTCAGTATATTAAACTAATAAAATTTCTAAACCAATCACCAAAACCAGTAAGTTTATTAATTTATTATACCTGAAGATCAATAGAATTTACCAAATAATGTGATTGTATATAGTATACATATAGTACTTTTAAAACTTTGCGATAAGAATGTCGTAAATGACTACACGGTCTGCTGCGTAGTGTAGATATATCGTTGATTTGTGGAATGAGGGGAAAACCGCTCTGTATCCGAGTTGTACTAGTCAAAATTTTTTAAATTTTGTTACACTATTTTTACAAGCCGTGACATATTCCAGTTTACTACCGACATTACAGGATACAATTCCATATGCAATTTTTATATCTTGTAATTTAGCAATTAGGTGATTTGACTTTTCAAAAAAATTCTTTATTTATTAAAAATGATTTTGTTTGAGGAATTATAATTCATAAAATTTGTTCTCACCAGCATATATAGTCTCTAAAGTTTGTTTAACTTAACTGTTGTAGTTCTTTATCATGAATTATTGTGTTGATCTTATGTTCTGCTTCGGATTTTTAAGTAAATATTTGCTGGAAACGAGGGAGTTAGGGTCAGCAGACAGGAGTAAACCAAAATCTTAAAAAACGGAAACGGACTTCTCNTGTTTAACTTAACTGTTGTAGTTCTTTATCATGAATTATTGTGTTGATCTTATGTTCTGCTTCGGATTTTTAAGTGAATATTTGCTGGAAACGAGGGAGTTAGGGTCAGCAGACAGGAGTAAACCAAAATCTTAAAAAACGGAAACGGACTTAGTTTATCGGAGCTTCTTTGAATCTGCAGCATTAGAGGTTACCAAATGTACTAGTGTACCGGAAGTAAGTTCTACCTTGGCTTAGTATATACTAAGACCTGGGGTATAATTTCATTCCGTCCTGTACATATAAATTCTCAAGATACTGGCACAATTCTCGTATCCTATATAGATCGGCACCGTTAAAAAACAATGGTATCAAGGACCTAACAAAAAGACGTTCGATCGAAGATTGGATCACTAAAGACACACAAATAAATCGAAAGAGATCGTCATCCCATCTGGACCCATACCAACACGAACCGTATGCCTCACAACCTCCTACGAAAGTATCTTCCATCCAACAACCTATGACAGGCAAGGACGACTCAATCATGGACACAGCATCAATGCAACTCATAATCAATCAAATCTCTGAAAATGTATCGAAAAATGTCACTGCCTCACTCAACAGTAGGATTGATGAAATATACAACGAAGTCAAAGCCATCAGGGAAAACTAAACACACATCGAGGCAAAAATCACAGAACTCGAAATGAACAAAAATGTTCGCAATAGAGAAATAACAAATTTGAAGAATACTTTTGGTAGAATTGTGGATAAAACCAGAAAACTAAATGTGCTTATTATGGGACTGGAAGAATCGGAAAGAAATTCAACAGAACTCTACCAGAAAATTGTTCATTTTATCACTTCTCACACGGGTAACGAAATACCAATCGATGAAGTCTATCGAATCAAGAAGCTCACCGAAGGCAAACGACTGCTTGTAAAAATACGACTCTTAACTTTATTAGATAAAGCAAAGGTGAAAGCAATAAATAACACACTGAAAACAAATCTTGAGGTTTCCTGAAGAGACCTTCTTTTTCTGACATGATTGTCCCTAGTAGCTTCGGTCGGTGCTTGAACTACGTAGTTTAGGACGGTAGTTTTAGTGTAAAGTATGGCCCCTGGGACTTCCTTTGGTATCAACTATCCTACAAAGTTTATTTCTCCCAAGAAGAATACTACGAAACAACACACGAGAATTACCCTGACGAGAAATTCCGTAACCATTTCCTATATTTCTATTAGGAGATTTGCACAAGTCGAGTGGAACGCCGAAGTTGAACTGGTTCTTTTAACTCGTCTTGCCTTTTCTTTTGTTTCCTGGGGTATGACTCCTCCGTTGTTGACCGAATAAGACTTTCCTCAACAATTCTTTCCTCTTGAGTCATCCTGTGGTCTTCTGGTGGTTCCTTTTCTTGTATTTCCTCCATCGGGTCTATTACTGCCTTAGGACTATAGTATGGTATCATCTTACTTACATGACACAATTCTATGGACTTGTTAATTTTTTTGGATTTTTGTAATTCGTAAACTAGTTCAGAAGCCTTTTTAACTACCACTTAAGGACCTCTGACCTTTGGTTGGAATTTGTCCGGGACTCCTTTCTTCCTAATGAGTGCCCAACAGATTAGCAAGTCGCCAACCTCAAACCCACCGGCTATCTTGGTTGCATCATAGGCGCGCTTGTTTCTTTCCTGCCTTTTCCTTAAGTTCACTCGAACCCATTCCCATGCTTCTTTCATCCTCTCCCTATGGTGTTCCAATGGTAGAGAGGGAAATGCCTTCTTAAAGGACAGATCCATCGGGAGCACTGGCTCCCTAGCAAACATAAGGAGGAATGGAGCCACTTTCAGGGTATCATGTGTAGAGGTGTTATTGGTCCCATGCCGTTACCCCTGTATCTTTTATAAAAGTAGCCAACATTTTTGCTATTGTAGAATTAAACCTTTCGGTCAACCCGTTTGTCTGAGCAGGAAATGCTGTCGTGTACATTCTTTGAATACCCATCATTTTTCCCATTTGTTCCAGCAATTTTGGCCTGAACCATGTCCCATTGTCCGTTAAAAGTGCTCTGAACCATCCAAACATTGTGATAACCTTTTCTACGAGAAATCGCGCTACTTCTCCGGCGGTGGAGTCTTTAATAGCCGCGCAGATTACATTCCTTGACATGTAATCAGTGAAAACAGCGATAACTTTATTTCCTTGTGCTGTTACTGGGAAGGGTCCTAGGAGATCCATTGAGACCATACTAAAAATCTCGGGATTCTCAAACATCTCAAAGGGGTTTATTGGTTGTAGGAAACCTTTCCTTTTCTTTGGTGGTAACTAATGAAAGGCGCACCCCTGACATCTCCTAACAATATTTCTCGTTTCTTCTTTCATGTCTGGCCAGTAAAATCTAGTCACTAATTTGTTTACTAACTTTTTCATTCCCACGTGACCTGCGCACGGGAGCGAATGGTACGATTCGATCACCACTCTTCTCATCACTACTGGTAAGACCATCCTGTCTTCCAAGTTCCTTTCTGATTTCCTGAAAAAAACATGGTCAATTACTTCGAACTTATCCTGAAAGTCCAGATCCTTGAGGATGTGTACACCAAAAGCATCCTTCAACTGAAACCACTCCCAGTCCACAATGTTGGCTTCCTTTTCAAGACATTCACACTCGTCTTTTCCAATCCCGTACATTGGTATCTCGGTCACTTCTTCGGAGTCCAGTTCCTTGTCAAACTGGGTTTCTACTCAGCGCATCGGCTACCACATTCTTGGGCTGCGGGAAATACTAAATGTCACAGTCAAACTCGGCTAACTTCATTTTCCATCGGTTGATTTTGGTCTTGATTTGGTCTTTGGCTGCTTTCAAGTAGATTAGGGCAACATGGTCTGTCCTCAAGGTAAATCTTCTCCCAAAAATGAAACTTCTGAATTCCTCAAGCGCAAACAGAGCAGCTAGACACTCTTTCTCAGGAATGTTGTAATTCCTCTCGTACCCTCTTCTGAGTGTTTGACTTGCGAAAGCTAATGGTTCTTCGGTCTTCACGGTTCTTCCGGACGATGTTATGCTTTCCTTGACCTGTGCGATATGGGCCCCAATGTCATACTCGCAAGCATCTGTAGAGACTATCAAAAGTAAAGAAAAATCGAGATGGGCCAGGGTTGGTGCATCTGCCAGAGCGTTCTTCATGTCCTCGAACGCTGACTGTTCATTCTCTCACCATACTCTCCCAGAATCGTTTCTCAACATGTCCGTCAACGGCTTCGCAAGGAGCTGGTGATTCTTAATGAACTTTCTACAAAAGCCACACATTCCTAAAAATGATCTCAACTGCTTTAAAGTCTCGGGCGCTTTCATTCTTCGGATCGATTCTACCTTCTCTGGGTCAGTCTGTAGCCCTGTCTGATTTACTATGTGTCCTAATAGTTTAATTTCCGTATACCCCAATTTACATTTCTTTGGTTTCAAGGCTAAATTTCCTGATTTTAATTTTTGTAATACTAACCCCAAACGATGTAGCTGGGATTCCTAGTCGTGACCTACCACTACTATGTCATCTAAGTAAACTGCCATCCCGTTATACCAAAGCTCGTGAAACAACGTATCCACAAGTCTTTGCCATGTCGCTGGTGCTGACGAAAAACCAAAAGGCATCCTTTTAAAAACGTATGAACCCCATTCGCAAATGAACTCTGTTTTTTCAACTGAAGCTGCATCAACCTCCACCTGGAAGTATGCGCTCTCAGTCAATAGTCGAAAAGAATTTTCTTCCTGCCAATGCTTATATAACTTCCTGTGAGGAAGGTAAAGGGTAATGGTCAAATTTAGTAATTTTATTTAGATCTGAGTATTCAACACAAAAACGCAATTCATCAGTCCCCTTGTTCTTAACGAATACGATATTTTCTCCGTACGGAGTGGCCGCCGCTTTGATGATGTTGTTTTTTAACATCTCGTCGACGTGCTTCTTTACCAACTCCCTTTCAACAGGACTTCTTTTAGTTCTTAACCATTGCCTTACCGGGGTGTGGTCAGCGGTTTCTATTTTGTGAGTTACCAGATTGGTGCATCCTAATTGTTCTGATTTAACTGCGAATCGATCCACAAACATGAAAAATAATTCTTCCAGTTCTTCCCTTTGTTCTGTTGTCAACTCCGGATTGATGTTCAATTCCGGCAGCACTTTCCTCCATCTTTCTTCAGCTTCATCTGCTGTGATTTGACGAATCATGTATTTCTCATCCACTGATTCTTCTTCGACATTGACTTCGGTTCCTCGTTCAACTGGGTACATTGTTCCGATTACCATCTCTTGGAATAGGGTGATAACCTCCGGACTGATGTTATTGACTCTGACTCGGAATGTCTGGTGTTCTGTACCATCTCTGGTAAAGAACAACCTGGGAGCTAAACATTAGTATCTCTCGCTCAACCGAGTGTTTGGTTCGAAAAGTTGATCTCTCCCAGTGGTATGCATTCAACATTCTACCCATACCTCAGTCCTAGCTGGAACACAAATAGTAGACTTCACCGCCATTGTTCCTAGCGTCTCAAAGTCGTCCGTAATGATACTGGGGGGTTGATATGGCATCTCCCAAATTCCGTCTCCTTTCTTCGAGCTACCCGACTCTGCCGTCGATAGGTTGCACTCCTTGTCTCTTTTTCTGGTATATTTGCAGCTGAACTCAACCGGCAAAGAGTCTCCAACCTGCAGCGTCTTCTTTTCAAAGTGGACTCTGAGATTCTCTTTAGAGTTGACATCGTCCAGAGACCATCTTAGAATGATGTTCTCTGGAGGCATTTCTGGCGTCATATACGCTGTAATCAATAACTTGTTTCCTCCCATCTCCAGCATCACTTGGTTAGTTCCTAGAATCTTGATGGCCTGTTGATTCACCGCGATCACCCGATCTTCTTAGTCAACTCTTGGATGTCCTTCCCTCCTATGTCCTCTGGATGTACGAGGGTTATC